>BHFT01042517.1:0-24446 GCA_004320025.1 Laticauda laticaudata
CGTTTATCAACTACTGCTATGAAATAAAGACTTTGTTGTTGGAACCCGGTCTGCCTCGCGTTTTTCCGGACAAAACAATAACCACTTCAGTACTGGGAGTAGAAGAAGTAGAATGAGATTACAGTTTAAGTGATACAAACAATAAAGAGTACATTATCTTCATTTTCCAGGACTCCTTGTATCTTTTTCTATTTTATAGATTACCTGGGAGCTGTACTTCAGAACTACAAAATGACTATAATCTTCATCAACAGGTCTGAGTCAAAAAAATGATTACGGAAGCAGTTCGACAAAGCCCTCTTGCACTTCAAGTTCATACTTCATACTTCAAGTGTGGTTTAAATATATGTTACCAAGAAAGTTTCTCTGTGTTGATTGCTTGATTGTTCAAGAATTTTTTTTCTGTACTAATCACAAAAAAGGAATATCTTTAGGGTGGAGATGCCCGTCTCAAAAGAGAAAACATAAATTCTTGTAGAAGAGAAGCAGCCAAAAATTCAGAGATAACCTAAACAACTTGATTAAAGAATCCTTCACATTTTTGGCTGAGAACCATGTAAAATCCTGTTGCTGAGCAGTCCAGCTATGCTGTAGTTCTGATCTGCCTCTCAGCAGCACAGAATTCCTTATACAGAAACTCCTTCCACACAGGAGAAAAATTGATCAGCTACGGTAACTAGAATTGCCCGTAGATTTTTTTTTCTTTAGTACAACCTTTGTAATGACATTGGAGGTCTCTCCTTAGGAGAAATACTCAAGAAATTTTGGAAAGCAACCAATTTTCAAAGCTATAATTATAAAAGCAAACAATGTAAAACTGAAAATAAACACGCTAAAACATTTTTAAAACTCCAAAAGTAACCAGCAACAAGATGTTAAGAGATTTGCAAGGCATTAGAGTAGATTAGCTATGTGGAGGGTTTTCCTGAGGCAGCATTTCTCATAGTGTGGGGCCTGGTGAGACAATTGATGGAGGGTCACCTTCTTTCCAAGGACTTTTCAGACACAGTGGCTTATCAGTTAGATGCAAAAGTATGCTAAATGCAAAGGAATATGTTGGTTCCAGAGCCCTGCATGAAGTCTGAGTGTCCTTTTCATTTTATTCTTCACTCACTGTGTTTGCTTTCCAAAGGAGAAGTAATTATGTCAGGAGGACAAATGACTTCTGTACAAACCTTTGACCATCTGATCTGGTTCTCATTCTGCAGAATGAATTTGATGGAGGGGAAGAAGGGTCAGACTGGGAGAGAGAGCTCCAACAGCAACTTTCTGTCAGAGTTTTGGAAGCCACAGCATTTTAAGAGCAGTATAACAAAGATAAGAAATCAGCATTTCAATTCTTCCCCTCGCTTTGGTGAATGACAATGGCTTCCTTCAAAATGCAACTCAGATTTCAGGGTTGTAAATGAGCAAGCTCTCATTTCTCTCATTAAAATTGAGGTTTAAGTTTTGTTTTTTTATTTCTATATTTTATTTATTTTTATTTATTTATTTTTATTTGTCAATCACTTACAAGATAACAGGTATAAGTAAAAACATAGTTATGAACACATGAAATGGGTTTATATAAGAAAAATAAAAGAAACAAAAGGACAGGGATGGTAGGCATGTTGGTGTGCTTATGCATGCCCCCTACAGACATCTTAGGAAAGGGGTGAGGTCAATAGTAGACAGTCTAAGGTAAAAGTTTTTGAGATTTGGGGAAGAAACCAGAGAGTCAGGTAGAGTATTCCAGACATTGACCACTCTGTTGCTGAAGTTTGTATTTCCTGCAATCAAATTTGGTGCAGTTAACCTTGAGTTTGTATCTATTATGTGCTCTTGTGTTGTTATGGTTGAAGCTCAAGTATTCATTGACAGGAAAGTCATTGCAATGTATGATTTTATATATCAAACTTAGATCACACGGAAGACGGCATAATGCAAGGTTTTCTAGGTCTAGAATTTCAAGTCTGGTGGCATAAGGTATTCTATAATGAGTAGATGAGTGGAGAACTCTTCTTGTGAAATATTTCTGGACTTTCTCAACTATGCTAATATCAGATNTGCTAATATCAGATATGCAATGTGGGTTCCAGACTGATGAGCTATACTCGAGTACTGGTCTAGCAAATGTTTTGTGTACTCTAGTTAGTAGTGTGATGTTACCAGAGAAAAAGCTACATAGGATTAGGTTAACATCTCTTAATGCCTTTTCGGCTATGTGGTTACAGTGGGCTCTAGCACTTAGATCATTAGAGATGAGTATTCCAAGGTTTTTTACAGAGCTTGGATCATCAACAAGATCTTGACTGTTCAGTTTGTATTTTATTTTCTGATTTTTTTTGCCAATATATAAGACAGAGCATTTATTTGCTGAGATTTGAAGTTGCCATTTGTTTGACCATTCTGATCCATAGTTAAGATCTTTTTGAAGAGTACCAGTATTGTCTGTGAAGGGTACCAGTATTGTCTGTGAAGGGTACCAGTATTGTCAGTATTGAACAGTTTTACATCATCAGTGAAGAGAACTCAGTTGCTCTTAATATTACCACAGATGTCATTTATGTCGAGTATGAAGAGAGTTGGTCCTAGAACACTACCTGTTCTTGGAACAACTCTCTCCACACCACTGTTGACAGGTACAGAATTTGATAGGACACTCCGAATTTTGACCATTTGTTGTCTGTTTGACAGGAATGTATGTAGATTGCGTCTATTGCTTTGCCCTGATCAAGTTATATAGCCCATATGTTTTTGCAGTGTAAGAGTTGCAGATTGCAGATAGTTTTTTTCTGAAACCAAATTGTTTATGAGAGACGAGGTTGTTTGTCTCTAAGTGGAGGATAATGGATTGGTTAATAATTGATTCCATGACTTTACAGGTGACGCAGCATATTAAGGAGATTGGTCTGTTTTCTAATGTTCAACGAGGCTGCGGATCTCCCTTTTTGAAGATGGGACCACTGTGGCTTGCAACCCATAGTTGTTTGGCAAGGAGCTGGTCCTGAAAGATTTTTTAAAATATTTATGCTCAGAGGTTTCTGCTATGGCAGTGGATAGGCTTTTTTAAGAAGTAGTGCCTATTGCCGCCCAGTCCAATAGATAGAGGTGTTTTAGATTGTGTAGTGCTTTTTTCAACATTGTCTTCTGTAAAATCAATCCGTGCTGGATCACTGTGTTTTTCTGGGGTTCGAGGGTAGGAAAATACTGGGCTGATCCAGTTGCCTTTACAAATTGCTGAGCCAAAGAATGTGTTTAAAGATGTTGGCTTTAATGGTGTCATCATTACAGTTCTTTACCATGTAGGTCCTATCAGGCAGGTGGATGGACCTTGAGTCTTTTAGTTGTGTTGTTTACAAAATTGTAGAAAGCCACAGGTGGAATTGGTGCATTTTTCTCTTGTTAGTGTGATAATTGGATGCATTCAGGTCTTTATCTGTCGTGGCATTAAATTTTTGTATTGGCTTTTGAAGTTGGCAAATGTGACCAGATGGTTTGTCCACCAGAGTGATCTCTTTTGGATTGAAACTTTCCCTATATTGTACGGGTAATCTTTTTTTTTTTTGTGGCGCAGGGGAGTTGCTTATTGTTACATATAGTTGATTAAACTCTTTTGACTTCCAAGTAAAAAATATTGTTGTAATGGTCTTCAACAGCTATTGCATTCCAGGTGAATAGAGATTTGCCCAACTCAAGAGATGAGAGATCCGTTGTCTATAGCATGCATAGTTGCTTTTTGAAGTTATAATTGGGATGTATGTCATGTGTGATGATTTTTAAAAGTCCATGTTGTGTTATGTTGAAGGGCAAAAGTCAATCATATTGTGGTCACTGTTGGAAAAGGATTCTTTAGTTTGTATTCCATAAATTAAATTCAAAAACAATTGCAAGAAGATGAGGATTGAGGTAATTGTTAAGGTCTAGTGTTGTTTGGTTACCAGTTTGTTTTACTCCCAGATTTGTAAGAGCATCTGTAGAAGTTGCATGTATGGCGGTCAGTTTGACATTCATTGAGCGGTCCAGTTAATATGAGGTTAGATTGAAGTCACCAAGAAAGATAAAAGCAGGTGGGCAGGATGTTTGCCCTGTTAGTAGTTGAATTTAGCTTGTTTAAAGGTTCGATTGTCATAAATCAGGTGCTTTGTAACATTGTATAGGATCGAAATATGATATGTAAGGATAGTTCACAGATGATGTCTCTGGAAGAAGCAAGGAGCTCCTGGGTAAACTTGGATGATTTTAGATTAAGGACTTTTATAAGAAGATTAGCAACACCATCATCGTCTATGAATTTCATGATCTGATCGGTAAAACATGATAGTCTTTTACTTGTAGTAATGAGGCAGGGAGAGATGCATTGAGCCAATGTTTCACAGACAAATATACTGTTGAATTAGCCATATTTAGTGAAGAGGAATAATTCAGGTATTGTATTCACAAGGCTTTCTTGCATTGAGTAGCTTGCATTTAAGGCCAGCTGTAGTTGGAATTGAGGGTAGTTCGCGAGCATGTGTGCCTCGTCTTGGGTGATTGGCTGGATTGGTGAAGTAGGGTTGTGGTTGAAGGTTCAAAACTTGAGTTGTGGATTGTGTGACTTACTTTTGATACAGTCAGCACGGTAGTCAATGTACAGGTCCTTCTCTCCATTGTCTAGATATTTTTTGAGTTCTGTGCAGAGTACATGGGAGCAGGCACGTTGTTGTATGGTTACTTTTGGCAAGTGACTTTATGGTACAAATGAATTTATGTTTGTTTGATTCATTTTTGCAAATGACCCTGCAGAAGCATGGGACCACAGAGCCGTCTCTCTCGGCCAATGCGGGAAATGTCAAGTATTTCATCAGGGGAGATGGTTGATACTTGATAATCACTGATGATGTTTCGGAGAGTTGTGATGTCATCATTTTCATTGATGTCCTCTAGACCAAATAAGATGGCATTTGGATGTTTCCGTTTGTGCTCAACAACTTCTCTGATGAGGATTGGGATATCATTATTTGTCTGATTTATGTTTTTTGTGGATTGGTTTGTGGATTGAGTTGTGGTTGTTAGTAGAGATGTGGTTTGTAGTTATTGGATGTTCAAGTTTTTGTGTTGTGTCTTTTTTTTTCCAGGTTGGATAATCTTTCTTTTAAAGTGTCCAGGGGTGCTACTGTGATGTCAAGGGATGTTATTTGTGTTTCTATGGTATCAACTCTTTCAAACAGATATAGTTTGGGTCTGTATGATTTGCAGATATATGGAAACTCATTGAATGATTCTAGGTATTGAATAATTTGCTCGGGTAGTCCCAAGCAGTCATGATGAGCGTATTTGTCACATAGACAACACATTTGGCAACTCTGAGGAAATGCTCTTCATTTTATTTTCCTCTTTTCAGAAGAGAAGATGTGCAAAAGTCTTTGATGAACAGGTACAAAAAAAAATTACTTATGACTTCTCCATTGTCAGGAAACTTGAGACTGAAGAAATGAATTATTTCCTTCTGCAACAATGGACATTTTCCCAGGATGAATAATTTATACTAGCATATTGTGCTGAATTATTTCTCTCTCTCTGGAGAACGTGATTTTTGTATACACATAAACATGACAAAGAAGAAAAATACACATTGTTAAATTTGCTTACAGATAGGAAATAAACAGAAGGTTCCAAAGGGTCAGGATGCTGTGAAATAAGATGTATTAATGGTGTAAAGGAATTGTTGGTTGATCATTTGTTTGAAGAACTATGGGCTAAAAAGCATTCAATATCTTCAGATACTTTTTTCTCTGCAATTTTACCTTATATTAGCTGCTGTTTCTTTATCTACCTGTTATAAGATAATATTTAAATGGTCATGATAAGGATGAATTGGATAATTAACTTTATTTTAATTCTGTTTTGATTCATCTGCAGATAATTCTTCACAATCTTCTGTCAGGGAGGTTAAAGTAGAACAGATGAGGAGATCCAATCCACATATTGGCTGGAGCAAATATCACATTAACCTCTATATGTTGTGTTCTCTTGAATAGGTGGCTGTGGGTTATTTTATTTATTTTTTTGTCTCAATCCAAAGAAATGTGCACTATTCTTCTAGGTTTTCAAACTAGAAGAGAAAACTAGAGAAAAATGTACAGGAGAACCCCTATCCCAACTCCCAGATGATTCTGGAGGTTTTGTGCAAAATAATTGCCATCCCTTCCCGATTTACAATAGAAATGAAAATGCACACCTATATACAAAAGTAAAATTCCTGTAAGCCCTGGAAATTCCTGGAAGAAGGATTTATGGAAAGAGCTGTTCTCATTTCTCTGGCTGTGCCAGCTGTTAAAATTGCAGCTATCATTTTAGAAGTAACAGAGTGCTCTCAATTTATCTCCCAGCTATTCGGCCTCTCAGGCCAGTCTCCTTTCCTCGAGGGCTGGATGCTCCAGGTTTCCCCCCTGATGGGTAGTCTGGCTTTCTGGCAGGGGTTTTCAAATGGCATTCTGCTGCCCAGTGTCCCTCCCCTCCACACTTAAAGCAACCAGACATTGTTGGAGTCATGGTGGTTTGGGGTTTGAAAATTTCCCGTTTCCCCAGGGGTGGGGATCTTTTCCAAAACTTGCCACTGTGGTACCGGTTATGAGTCATGTCTATCTCTGCCTCCTCTGTTTTCATGTACCATTAATAAAGGAGGTTTGGGGCCCCATGGGCCAGGCAGGCAGTGTATAGGTCATCATTTAGTCCATCTTTGAACCATCAGACTAGGGTATCCTCTGGCCAGTTGACTCAGCCAGCCATGTTATGAAATTCCTCAGTGTATTCAGCTATGAGGCAATAGCCTTGCTTTACAACTCTGATGCAGTCTCAGGCTTTTCTATCGGCAAGAGGGTCTTTGAAGTGGTGGCATAGTGCCGTCATGAAGTGGTCGAGGTTCCTTAATTCTGGGGTGTTGATGTTGTGGAGCATCACCATCCATCTGGCTGCTGCCCCTTCAAGGGCCAGGATGATGACTTGCACTCAGGATCCCTGGGTTTGGAAATTCTGTCCATATTCTTGCATGTAGGTGAGGACTTGCACCAGGAAAAATCCCAGTTTCTGGGGGTCCCCATCAAATTTTACTCCCAGGGATGGGACCTTCCTCTGCAGTTGTGTGTCTCTGGGTTGGCCAGGGTTGATCCCATGTTCTGGGGCATTTAGGGGTTGGGTACCTGGTATGGCTGCTGATTCTTCAGCTTGTCCTGCTCTTGATCATTCTCAGCTGAATCTGGGCTTGGGTTCTCTTATTTTCTGGTTCCCTTGCTCTCCTGCATTGGTGTCCTGTGCATCCCTCACCTCTAAGTTCTCTAGGGTTTCCTTCACATGGTGATTTAGGTACCATCTCAGTCGGTCATCAGCTGGTGGCTCCTCACCTCATCCTTCCTGATCAGATAGGACCTCCAGCTCCAATTCCCATCCGGGTTTATGATTGCCCTGGGTGAGGGTTACTCCCCTAGTTCTTCTGTCCCAGCTGTCTCTCTTTCCAATACCTATATACCACCAGGGCTTTGTGGAGGTTTCGTAGGCAGTTTTTCTATCTTCGATGGGGTGCACTGAGTCAGTATCTGGCTGGGTAGCTGTCGACATTTCTCCCCAGCATTCAGCTTCCCCTTGGTCCTTGCTGTACTCAGACATTTTCCTTTCTTGCAGGGTCCCCTCGGTAGAATGAAGGGTTTAAAAAAAAAAAATTCCTCTCCAGGATGACCTCTATTGCAGATGCTGCTTTATGTCAGGCTACAGAACTTTTCCCATTCAATTAACAAGAATGAACTTCTGAATACCAAATGTATCAAAAGGAATCCTTTATTGAGATGAGACAATTCATGTAGGAGTTCAAAGCAGTGTCTGAGGTCCCTCAGGCATACAGGGATAGATAAGGGAGTTTAGAAACCCCTCCCCTTATCTTGATGTGTATTTGGTGAAACAAAAGCCAATATGTTAATTCTCCCCTCCACCCCTTCTGTAGAAATGATATTTTTCACAGTTTTCCAGGGCATACCAAATTTCTCCCCATCCACTTTTTAGAACCAACTTTTCCAAAGATTCCCAGGACACATCTCACTGTGGAATTTTTATGATCTTCTCATCTCCTGGCTGTGCCTCACAGAGGTGATAGGTTCTGACCATCTGGCTTTTTTCCCTCCATTGTACCATGTGTGGGTTATACAAATTTGATATAAGATTAAATACATTCAGGTTACCTCAAGAAAGGATTTCTTTATCAGTCTCCCTCCCTCCTTTTCTTCTTCCACTGAAGAAATGACAGATACATGGATCTGACATCAATACTGCTTCAGGGCCTTGGCCCATTCACTTCCAAGAAACATGCCCACACCTTTTGACAGGAGAAGTGCCTTGGATCAAATTCATTTGGAAAAGTTGGTCCTGAAAGTACCCACGGCTTTATAATTTGTTATGTGATTATAATACTTGGAGTTATATCTGGAAACCTATTGACAAGCAGTGCAGGGCCTACAGAATTTAAGTGCCATAGTCATAACGTTAAGTACCTAACAGATTATAGATGTGGCATTCTGGAACAATTGCAGAGATTCTGAATCTGTCTGTTTGGTGTATCATCATGTAATGTACAATGGTATATTGTTCCACACAAACAGGTGGTGATGACAACATGAGTCAGTGTAACAAGGTACTCATGCTCAAGGTAAGGCCATAAATAGTGCATCAAGAGTTGGGCAAGAGCCTTTCTGGTCATAGCCTCTATTGATTTTCCAGCAGTAATCCAGGAGGACCTCAAGTCTCTATTGGGGTCAGCATTACTTCACAGAGAACAGTGTTAGAGCTGATGGAGCTGTAAAGGAAAAATCTGTGTGCATGAGCTCAACTTTAGCTTGTTTTATTCCATCCTGACTAAACAGCCTCCAGCATCAAGACAAAATCTTCACAGAATCTCCAACTGAGCTGACAACTGAATAAACTTGATTGGCAGGGATGTGTGTGTGGAAAACAGAAATGTGGTGACTATATTTTTTCTGAGTTATGTAGGAGCATTTTTGTTCTGTAGTATTTATTTATTTAATATTTTCCATATTTAATATCTTCCATGTTTATTTAATTTAGTTGTAAAATTAAATACCAGCTGATACATTTATTTTACATGTCCTGTGATCAGGATCTTTGAAAACATCCATGAGCTCTTGAGGCAGAACATCCAAAGCTGCTGTTTTTGTTGTAGTTATGTCTAAAAAGACAATAGTGTGCCAAAAAACTAACAGAAAATAGTGGTAACGATGATTTGAAGGTACTATTGGCACAAGAGGGGAAAATTGGGTTGAATTATGGTGATTGTCTCACAGCATCCTGGCTTAGTGGAAAAACCTGCATCTGGGAACATAAACACACAAAAAAACCCCTACATACTTTTAAAAATTAGATTGCAGTTAATTTTCCCAATTCCAGATGAATACTTATTTCAATTATAGGCCTTTGGGATAACTCACAGTCATATTATGATTGGAAAGTACTATGTGCTTGAGTTGAGTGATGGACCAGATACTATATATTCCACAAAGGGTGACTTATAAACTAAAGTAAGAATTAATAATCTTTTTCTTCCTTTTCTTTTCAAGGCAGCCACATATAGTTCTCATGTCTGCCAATAGTGTTTGGTGCACTCTTGTTTCCCTACTGCATCTCAATATTATAGCTTCCTTTTTTTTGTCTCTAGTATATTCAGCTTCATTCAGCCATCGTATATTTCATCTGACAGTGGTAATAAAGCACCTGATTCTGCTTAGGTATAGTCTATAATATAAAGGCATCATTGCCATACAACTCACAAATTAATAAATATTAATTCTAACATTTATTATTTTGTAATAGCCACTGATTCATTGATATGGTTATAACCCACCCAGCCAGGAGGAGGAGAAGGAATAGCACAATAGAAGAAGAATTCTTTATTGGCCAAGTGTGATTGGGAACACAAGGAATTTGTCTTGGTGTATATTCTCTCAGTGTACATAAAAGAAAAGATACATTCGTCAAGAGTCAAGAATCATAAGGTACAACACTTAATAATAGTCATAGGGTACAATAAGCAATCAAATCACACTAGGAAACAGTCAATAAAAGTCAGGAAAAAGAAGAAATGGGTAGTAGAGGTTTTTGGCAGGCTTATAGGAAAAAGAAATTAGAGAAGTAGTTTTAATGTCTTGCACACTGGATGATTTATAAAAAATCAAAATGATATTGATTTGCATGACTGTAAAAAGATTAAGAGAAGATCTAGTTGGGTTTTATAGGTTGACATATTTCCTCCCAAAGAGATCATCATTCTTTTTTTATGCTTTTAAAATGTCTTCTCCATGATCTTGTTTTCTTTGATTTTGAATGCATGTATAAAATATGTCATTACAATTTCCATATCTGAGCAAAAGGCAAGAGTTACATGGAGACCCTGACTCCCTGCACTTAACAGATGCATTATTCATGTAGAAAAACTTGAATGTCAAAATATTACTTTGAGACATGCATCAAATGGGCTGGTCAAGCAAACGTATAACATATACTCAAATACAGCCTTTAAAATAGAAGTGCTTCTCTCTGAAGATTGAATCAACTAAACTGACATGTTCGTGTAACAAGTGGGAATTTACTAGAATTTTTCTACAATTGAAAAATTAATACACTTTATTAATAATGCAGCATTTAAAATTTTATCTGCAAAAGGTAATTTGAAATTTTCTCCACACCCAAAATGGTTGGACTGATATGTTTAGGATGTTTGAAAAATATTTTATTTGAAAAATATTTTATTTATTAAGATTTTTTAATGCCATCTTTATTATTTTTATAAATAACTTCAAGGCAGTAAACATAATATCAAGGTATGGATGGAACTCACAATCTCTCAGTTTCTTATACCAGTGCCAAAAAAGGCATTTTACTTGGATTATTTTGAAAAACAGTATGTCTAATTGTCATTTAAAATATATATATATCCTCTTTATTTTATATATTGTTTTCTAGGGAGACCCGACAGAAATTCATCTTGGTTTTTTTTGGAAGGGAAATTTATTTGTTTTATTCATGTTGTCATTTGACTTTGATTCAGGCTGATTTGATTTATTTTAACAATATGGATTTGATGGAGATATAGCATTTTGATTAGGTTTTTGCTTTCATTATAATTTAGTGTTGGATGCTTTGGATTTTATTTGTTTGTTTGTTTGTCAAACATGTACAAGGTAACAAGTATAAGTATGAACATAAACAAGAACAAAGGAAGTAAATACAGACAGTATTTATCAGGAACAGTAAGAAAGGGACTGTAGTCACACTGGTGTGCCTATGCACACCCCCTTTAGGGACCTCTTAAGAATGGTGTAATGTCCATGGTAGACAATTTGAGATTGAAGCTGTGAGGGGTTGAGGCTGTAACAACAGAGTCAGGTAGAGCATTCTAGGCATTGACCACTCTGTTGCTGAAGTCATATTTTCTGCAATCATGTTTTACTTTGAGTTTGTATCGATTGTTTGCCCATGTATTATTGTGGTTGAAGCTGAAGAAGTCATTGACAGACAAGACATTGTAGCAGAAAATTTTGTATATTATGCTGTTCTGCCCTTATATTCTCATTTACAGTCTGTGATCTGTAATTTTCTTTAGTTGAGCTTGATCCCAGCTCAGCTTGTGATAATGTTTGTGTAAACAGTTGCTTCCTATCTTTTTTTAAAAATAGTTGCCAACTTATTTGGCATCCAAAAATGGCTGAATTAATTCTGGAATATTTCCATAGAAAATGCACATATTAAGTTACTTAATTACAACTAATCTATCAAATGCTATTCATTGGAAAGAGTTAAGCTTTTAGTTGGCTTGTAAATTAAGCTTTCCTGCAGGATAATTATTTCTTTTTTCCTTCTGTAGTTTTATTGATGCTTTATATCCTTATATTTTTTATTCTAAGGCCCTGTACAGAATTACAATAGAAGTTAAATTGTTATAGTTTTTGATAAAGCTATCCATTCCATAGTTAGCTGTTTTTGCACATTAATGCACTATTACTTATGCACACCAATGCAAGTCATGAAAAAGGGGAAAAAAGGGGACTGAGGGGAAAATAAATCAGAAAGGAAACATCTAGTGCTTAGGAACTGACAATAATAATTTGGATACCAAAGAAATCCAAAGATGGCACAGTGACAAGGCAATATGAAAAGTCTAAGATCTTCCCTAAGTAGCAGTGCAGTTAAAACTGCACATAGGGCCAAGATAAAATATGAGTGAGTTTATAACAACTCTTATCAGCTGAGGCACTGAGAGGAAAAAAAAACAATGGCAAGTTTCTTGACATATGTCAAACAAATTATGGAAAGAAGCTCAAGAAGAAAGGATGTTATATTCCTGGAAGATGAAATCCTCAAGTCTGGCCCTTGGGGAAGAGAAAAGTGCTTTATTAAGTAGGTCTAGGCCATGTGATGAGACTGGATCAAAGCCTTTGAGAAGTTCAGTTGCTGATATAGTTAGAAATGAAGGAAAATTTCAAAGCTTATTGAAAGACTGAGAATATAAAACACACACACATACCAAAATTAATATAAACCTTATAAAATCATTGTAATTATTATCTGTAAGCTGCAAGATATATCAACTTTGTTTGTAATTTTTACACTATATAAAAGAATATCTTACATTCTGGTCAAATTTTGTTTATAGAAATACCAAAAAAAGAAGGTTGTGAGATAGTGTCACAAAGTTTAGGTTATACATGTGCAAAAGAGAAAGGCAAACATGATCTGGCCATTTTATTTAATATTCGGGGAATATTATTGAGTGTACAGTATTAGAATACAGAGGTATATTACATTAATTATTTTTCTGAATATTGTCTTCAGATCAAAATAACACCATAACTACAAAATCTGACTTCATCTTGTATGTCACTCAAGGATCTTTCAATACCATTTATGAGGAAATGTTGTGGAGAAGGTGCTGTCATTCCATTCTGGACTCAGGCTGTTGGGACTCATTGTTTCTGACTGACAAGATATAATCTGTTTGACAGTCTTATTTATAAATTGTTTCCACAAGGACTGTCAAGCGGGAAACTCTGACTTACTCTGACTCCATTTCAATCCAGTTATTTTATAAATGATGTAATGGCTAGAATAACAAGATATGATATGTTCCATAACAGATAGTCAAATGGTTAAGTTATAGTATAAAGTGAAATGTGTAATATTTTGTAATCCACAAACAAGTAATATTGCATAAAAATGCTTTATAATTTACATTTTTAAAAAGTCAATAGACAATTATTAAAAGTCAATTTTAATAACATTATGTTGTGTTTGTTTTCTTTCTAAGTAATCCTTCCCTTCTCCCTTCCATAATCAAATATACATAGATTTGGTCAGCTAATACAATTATTTAAGAATTTTGAATATGTGTGAAACAATTTTAATAATTGCTCCACACATAATCAAGTTGAAATTAGAAAGGGCATAATGTTTTATTTATCTTTAGATTTATATGTAGGCAATCAGAACTTGCCCAGTGTGAAAATCTTTGATTAAAAACTTCACTGTGTTCATCAGGGATGTCTACAGGTTATGGTAAAAGATATAGTGGATATAGCACTATAATGGTGTATGCAGCACAGATTAAAAAAACAAGACTTAACTTTGATTGTATTGTTGTGATCACCATCTGAACACCCGATGCACTCTTAACAGCACTGAGAAAAGTTTCTACAGAATCATGCAAAATATGTTAGTTAGTTTCAAAATATTATTCCTAGGCTTGGGAACACCACAAGGACTCCTCGGAAACCATTTTAATATTAAATCCCTAGAATTGCAAATATATAATCTTCAGATTAAATCCTTTGTAATGCCATAATATAGACTGTTTAAAGTATACTTATGGGAAGAGAAATGTCTTAAAGCTGAACTACAACAGCTGAGAAAAAGAGGAAAATTCAAGGGGTAACAAAAGAGAGAAATTTCAGGAACATAATAATTTTTGAGAGTGTATAATAGGAAGTGACAGGCTTTTTTTAAAAAAATCCACACACCATGTGAATGTTAAAATTCATACTTTTTAAAAAAAAATTATTACTTTTCAATAAACAAACATACACAAACAAAACACAAAACATCAAAACATAAAACTTAATTTTATAAATTAACATAAAACAAATTAAACTCTATTATTAAATCCAGTTTTCTAACATTATTTCAGATATAAATACAACAATATAATGTACTTTTGCAGGTTCTCTTTTTTTAAATCATATTTTCACCCACTATATCTGAATATCTCACAAACACAAAGTTTCTCCTGTAATCACAGATTGAAATATATTGCCTTTAAATCTTTCTCCTAAGTTTAACACTTAGAATAATATATACTTTTCATTCTGATTCTACTTAGTAAATTCTGAAGCTACTTACTATGTTATAAAATAGAAAAGAATACGTTTATAATATAATTAAAACAATAACCCATAGCAAATTAAGCTGTATTATTAAATCCAATTTTCTAACATTATTTCAAATATAAATACAACAATACAATCTTATGTACTTTGCAGAATCTCTTTTTTAATCATATTTTTACCCACTATCTCTGAATAGATCTTGTTTCTTTACATCTTGTTTTAAACCTTTGTAACTTCTCTTCCCTTTTTCCCTTCCTTTCTTCTCTAATCCTACCTTTACCCCCTTGTCTCTTAGTATATCTTTTATCTGTTCTATTTCAGTTTTCTATTTATCTTTTCTCATTAACACAAAGTTTCTCCTGTAATCACAGATTGAAATATAGTGCCTTTAAATCTTTCCCCTAAGTTTAACACTTAGAATAATATATACTTTTAATTCTGATTCTACTTAGAACATTTTGAAGCTACTTACTATATTATAAAATAGAAAAGAATAATACGTTTATAATATGATTAAAACAATCCATAGCAAATTAAGCTGTATTATTAAATCCAATTTTCTAACATATAAATATAAATACAACAATACAATCTTTTCTACTTTTCTTTTTTAATCATATTTTTACTCAGTATCAATAAATAGATCTTGTTTCTTTACATCTTGTTTTAAACCTTTGTAACTTCTCTTCCCTTTGTCCCTTCTTTTCCTCTCCAGTTCTGCCTTTACCCCCGTCTCCTTGTATATCTTTTGTCTGTTCTAATTCAATTTTCTATTTATCTTTTCTCATTTACACAAAATTTCTCCTGTAATCACAGATTGAAATATGACACCTTTAAATCTTTCCCCTAAATTTAACACTTAAATTAATATATACTTTTCATACTGATTCTACTTAGTACATTCTGAAGCTACTTACTATATTATAAAATAAAAAAGAATGATGAGCTTATAATATAATTAAAACAATCCATAGCATATGAAGCTCTATTATTAAATCCAATTTTCTAACATTATTTCAAATATAAGTACAACAATACAATCTTATGTACTTTGCAAAATCTCTTTTTTAATCATATTTTGACCCACTATCTCTGAATAGATCTTGTTTTAAACCTTTGTAACTTCTCTTCCCTTTTTCCCTTCATTTCTTCTCCAATCCTGTCTTTTTACCCCCTTGTCTCTTAATCTCCATCTTCTTAATCTCCACCTTCTGTATTCCTCTTTTCTGTTGCTTTCTAGCATTGTATCGATTTTTCATCTTTTTTGGTTGTTTTTTTTTAAATCTTAAATTCTCCATTCTCTTTCCCCTCTTTCCCTTTTCTTCCCCGGCTAAAGTTGTTTGTTCATTNTATTTCTCTTTTCTGTTGCTTTCTGACATTGTATCGATTTTTCTCCTTAGTTTCCCCTTTTTTGGTTGTTTTTTTAAGTCTTAAATTCTCCATTCTCTTTCCCCTCTTTCCCTTTTCTTCCCCAGCTAAAGTTGTTTGTTCATTAAAGATGGCTTCTTCTTCATCCCAATCTTCTTGTTCTTGTAGTTTCTAGTAGGTATAAATCGCCATTTCTAAAAAATGGAAAACCAATCCAGAAGAGCCCTTCCCTTCTTGATCCTCTTCTTTTAGCTTTTTTCTTTTCTTTTTAGTTTGTGTTAGTTATTATCTTTTTAAAAGTTACTTTTAATAACATTACTATTAAAATGAATTTAATACCAGTTAGCCACATTCTCTTCCGTCACCCTGACTCTACCCTGAATTAAGGGATTACAGATTGTAAAAGGAAGCAACTACTTTCTCTCCCAAATGTCCTTTTTCATTATATCTAAGATTAGTAACTCACTTTCTCAAACATTTTTAATTTTTCTTCCGTTTTGAATCTTAACACAAAATTGTACATTTTTACTATTACATATTCATCATTTTGTACATAGTTCAATTTCAGATTGCATTCTGTGTTTTTCCATGCCAATGGTCTTTTTATCCATGTTAATTTTTTCCTTTAACTGCACAAATAAAAATAATAGAAATCCTTCTGAAGTCGGTTGTTCTGAATTGGAGCAAACATTTGATATTCAAGTGGTTGTGATTCCATTCAGTTTCCAGAGTGGTGAAGGGAACCATGGACAAAATAATGTGGGAAGCAATATTAAAGAATAAACATGTAATATGAAAATAATAAAAATAAAACTGAAACAGTTACATCTAAAAGCAGGAATTACACGCATTTTAATGCTGAAATGTGCATGTAAATGCATGATTAAATATTAAATGTTGTATGCATTGTCCCCTGAAATAGGCCCTTCGGAGCCTATATATCTATATTTCTGAGGTTATTTTGGAAACATAAAATGTATTTCAAATGATAAAAATATGTAATACAATTAGTCCAGACAGTCTAAATCAGGAGTGTTCATTTAAAATTACAGATTGATTAAGTGTTCCAGTATTTCTAGGAACAATGGCCAATAAATAATCCAAGGAACTTCAGCCAGGTACTCTAAATGAACTAATTCAAAACAACAACAACAATAACAACAACAACAATAACAACAACAACAACAATAACAACAACAAGCTTGCCCAGTATAAGTAACTTGTTCCTCATCTTACTTCTGCAGGAAAAAGGCTGCTGGTTTTTTTTTCTAGTTTATTTAAGCCCCCATGAAACCTCCCACTTCCTATCTCATATTTTGAATCAAAAATGAGATGAAAGAATGCCAAAAGAAAAGAATATTCTTGTGTGCTCTCCATCTCTCTCTTAAATTCTTTTCATCCCTAGTGACTGTTTGCTATCAAAGAAGCAAGGACCATGGCTACATCTATATGATTCTACAAATTTTAGATTAATACATCTATTGAAAAACATCTAATGGAGACATTGCAAATGGATACTGGGTTACAAAGTATTCATATGAAAATAAACATGAAATAGCAAATAATTAGCAACTGACAGGAAACATACACTTAGTGTGTACAAAAAAAATCTGTCAAGTATCAAGTAGATTATTTTTAAAGGCTACTCCAACAATTCTTTATATTTTCTTGCTAGGGCAATGGTGCATCTTGATAAAATACAGGAGGAAATATTTAAAGAAGAGGGTAGAATTTAATCCAAAGAATGTATGTCATATTTTGGCAAATATTTTGATGATGAAGCACAGTCATATTTGTCAAAAATGTCCAATAGCACTGGAGATTATCTATGTGGCTATTTGTTTTTATAGCTTGTCCGTCACTATTATAGTATTTCCACATGCTGAGAAAAGTAGTTTATGGTCAGGTATCAGCATAAGTATTTCATGCTAAAATTGAATTGAATGCTGAATAGATTTGGAACAAGTTTTCTAAAAGAAAAGTTGGCACATTGATGTTTACCTGCATTTGATCATTGGTAGCTGTAACAGTTAAGTGCATAATTATCAGAAACAATAACCTTGTTCAAGAATTGCTGGTTTTAAATTATGTTAAAGTTGAGGCATTTTCTCTCTGTTTTCTATTTGAAAAGAAAATTAGTTCTTGTGCCTTCCAATGCAATAAAATAGAATTAATTATCCTCACTACTGACTGAGGCTGAGATGGTAAAACAAGGAAAGATCCATAATCAGAAGAACTGGAAAGGCTGATAACTGAGCATTTTATTTCTGAGAAAGAGCAAACACATTTGTCACACTATTATTATAATCCCAAAGCAGTATGGTAGCATGGAATGTTCACAAGGAAATTGTCTTACATAGCTTCTAAGAATAAGGGCAGGTTAGTAGCTTGCATGATAAATGAATACTAGACAGTCTAGGAAATGGTCTTTGAAAAAAAGCACTCAGAGTACATATAACACAACTAAAGGGTATCTAGAAGAGCATTCTATTTTTTGTTACTGAAATTGATGCCCTTGAAACATTCATAATCAGAACATAAGAGCAATCATCCTGATTTTTAGAGGGATCCAGTTTCATATCTTTGGCAATATATTCTAACTTTGGTTTTAGTTAAATATGTTGAATATGATTGTTGCACTTTTTGTTAAAAATTCAAAATAGATAGATTGTGAGGGGGCAAAAACTTTGCTAAATTGTGCCCAGATGTCACTCTGCTTGAAGATTCCAGTCATAGGCTGAGCATCCAGGTTGTGGAGCATGCTATGCAAAGAGCATGTGATGGATCAAAGAGAATATCTACAAAATATATCACTGGTAGTTGATGGCGTCTTCTTCATAGCCAGTAATTTAATGACAAGATTAGTGAATTTTCCTGGTCTTGATTCATTTTAAAACCAATGTCATCCAAAATTATCATCAATGACTCTCCTTAACTTGCAGAGGAAAGACTTGGGTAAATATCAGAGGTGGTATTCAACCAGTTTGCACCTACTTGGGCGAACTGGTAGCGGTTATTTGGCAGGGGTCACTGAACCGGTGGTGACCCCTGGCTGGCCATGCCCCCAACCCGGTTGCCTGGTCACTCACTTGCGATCGCTCTCCAAGCTTTCCGTTCTTCATGTCCTTTTTCTTCCCCGGGGGAAGGGAAGAAAGGCATGGACGCTGCAAGTATCGCTTTCCCTGTGTGAGTAAAGTGCCTGGAGTGAGAAGGAGTGCAGTCTGACAGAGGGGGTGGGGGTGAGTCGAGCCTTGGAGTACTTTTGCAATGTAAAAGAAATGAGTTTTGGAAGCAGGTCCTTTAAAAACTTCTCCAAGGATTCCCCATGGATGCTGCAAGTATCGCTTTCCCCCTGTGAGTTAAAGTGCTGGAGTGAGAAGGAGTGCAGGCTGACAGAGAAGGTGGGGGAATCCACTCCAGTCTTGGAGAAATTTAAAGGAGCTGCTTCCAAAATGCTTGTCTGTTAAGTGCTCTGTGTGTGTATGTGTGTGTGTGTATGTATGAGAGAGAGAGAGAGAGAGAGAGAGAGAGAAAGAAGAAGGGAGAGAAAGAAAGAAAAAAATAGGAAGAGAGAGAGAGATAAAACTCTGTGCTATTATTTTTAATTGTTCCATTATTCATCATGTGTTAATATTTTACACTNTTTTCAGGGTTTATAATACATGCATTCAATGTCTGTAATTCAAAGCATAAATACACGTGTGTTTACAGAGTTGAAAGGGACTTTGGAGTCCAACCACCTGCTCAGGCAGGAAAACTGAGGATGCCAAACTCTGAGTAGAGGTCCTGAGAAAGGTGTCAGAGTAACAGAATAACACTGAGAAGGGACCTTGGGAGGAACCTTATACCATTTCAAAGAAATGCCTGTCCAGTCTTTTCTTAAAAACCTCCAGTGTTGGAGCACCCAGAACTTCTGGTGGCAAGCAATTCCACTGTCTTCTCACTGTCAGGAAGTTTCTCCTTAGTCTTAGCTTGCTTCTCTCTTTATTCAGTTTCCATCCATTGCTTCTTGTTTGCTTTCCAGTGCTTCGGAAAATACATTGCCCCTCCCTTTCTGGCAGCCCCTTAAAAGCCTGTTGCCTGTCAACTCTTGAACAAAGCATGTGAGCCATTTCCTCCGTTCAGTGGTCCATGAAAGTACATCTACAGTACGTAGATAATAAAGTCGAAAAAAGGTGAACATTTTTACAGAACTGTAGATAAGTTGAGGCTGGGTGAGACAAGGAATGGCTGGGAGGGGAGGGGCCAGGCGAGGCACCCCTTGACATCAGTGAAATTGAGATGGTCATGCCCGCACAGTCACATGACCACCAAACCACGCCTAGCCAGTCACATGACCAGAAGGCCACACCCACAAATTAGGCCAAACCCACAGAACCGGTTGTTAAGAAATTTGAATCCCACTCCTGACTTCATTAATATTTGATATATACTTTTAAGAACACCAAGGGACACAACATAAGCAAAATGATCTTCTAGAAGAAAATATAATAGAAATATCCAATAAGAGACATACGATTGGCTGCACAGCAGCCAAAAAAGCTAATGCAATCCTACATTGCATTAACAGAGGGATACAATCAAGATCAAGTGAAGTACTAATACCACTCTATAAAGCCTTAGTAATACCACACCTAGAGTACTGCATACAGTTTTTGTCACTACATTATAAAAAAGATGTTGAGGATGGTTAGGAGACTGGAGGCTAAGGCATATGAAGAATGGTTACAGGAACCGGGCTTGGCTCGTCTAGTGAAGAGAAGGACCAGGGGAGACATGATAGATGTCTTCCAATATTTGAGGGGCTGCCACAGAAAGGAAGGGGTCAAGCTATTTTCTAAAGCGCCTGTTGGCCAGACAAGGAATAATGGATGGGAACTGAACAAGGAGAGATTTAACCTGGAAATAAGGAGAAACTTTCTGACAGTGAGAACAATCAACCAATACAGCTTGCCCTCAGAAGTTGTGGGAAGTGCCATCACTTGAGACCTTCAAGAAGATATTGGACTGCCATTTGTCAGAAATGGTTATAGGGTCTCCTGCTTGGGCGGGGGATTGGATTAGATCAGTGGCACCAACCGGTGGATCTTGGTGGGCCGCAGAAAAATCTCACCCCCAGAGCACCCCTCACAAAGCAATTAATCCAGGCTGCACAGAAAACACAGGGCTACACTGTCCACATGGGCTGTGGGAACCCTCCCCACCCACTCACTTCCTCCGGTAAACTTGCCTGCCAAAATTGCTTATTTTTCTTTTTCCGACCATCATTCTGTTCTGCTGTGCCAGGAGATTTAGATTAGCTTGGAAGCAGGAAATGGTTGGAATTTCTTGCTTTCTAGCTAGTCTTTAGAGCTTCAGTTTAGGCAAGCCCGTACCTCACTTAGGACTGAAGCTTTGCTTGCAAGCAAATTCAGTTCAGACTCATGGCAAGCCAAATTTGAGAGACTGAAGCTAGCCGAGGCAGATAGATCACTGAATGATTCTGTGAGCAACTCAATCTGCCTGCTTTGCCTGATTTTGGGTAAAAGTTCCCCTTTTTGCCCAAAAAATCAATATTTATATAAATATTTATATATTTACATACAAGCCATGCCCAGCCAGTCACATGACCACCAAGCTGTTAGATCGTGGGAAAAGAGACTTGAGACCAGTGTGACTTTTAAGCTCTTTGTTTAGTTGCTTGAATCTGCTCTGGCTGCGGAGGCGCAGCAGCCTCTTTTATAGCAGCTGCTAGCGGCTCGTGGCCAATGACAGCTCTTTGAATCCCCCACCGATCCAGCAGGCCAATCACATATTGAGGAAATCACATGCACCGCCAATGTCCCTCAGAGCCACTACAAATTCCCCGACACTCTCACCTTCTCTCTGGTCTCTTTTATAAAATTCGTGTCTTCTGATAAGGTTGGAGACACCCAGTGCATAATGGGCTCTCAGTAGTCGATCCAACTTTGGCCATGCCATCTGCATGACGTCCTGAGCTTTGGCCAATGCTTTAGCCATTTTGAACACTGTGGGCCCACAGTGTGTCAGAAAAACGGCTCTCTTCCTTTTATCGGTGATTTCTTGCAGGTCGTTGCTCTCGAGAAACATGAGGAACCGGTCAATGTACGATTCCCAGTCCTCTGTCGTTGGGTCGAATGGTGCAGGTGGCGAGTTGCTGCTGGCCATTTCGTCAGTTGGTCAGTCTCATTGCCACGTGCTCAACTGATCTCCTTTGTCTCAGAATCTCATTCTTGTCACCAGTGTTAGATCACGGGAAAAGAGACTCAAGACCAGTGTGACTTTTCAGCTCTTTTTTTAGTTGCTTGAATCTGCTCTGGCCATGGAGCCGCGGCAGCCTCTTTTATAGCAGCTGCTAGAGGTTTGCGGCCAATGACGGCTCTTTGAATCCCCTGCCGATGCGGTGGGCCAATCACAGGGTGGTAATGAGAACCAATCAGGATCGCGTTTCTGGCTCAATCAGCAAGTAGTATTTCTGGTCCAATCAGAAGAGGGTATTTCAAGTATGTTAATATAGAACAGAAGCCACACCCACAAATTAGGCCATGTCCACAGAACTGGTTAGTGGTGCCTGGGATCTAAAAGTTTGGTGGTTCCTGAGGTCCAAAAGGTTGCCAACCCCTGGACTAGATGCCCTATAAGGTCCCTTCCAACTCTGATTATCTGTTATCTGATTTAGGGGATATATATCAGTGAATCTTTAAAAAGGACAGAAATTACATCTAGTGTTATTAACACTCTGTAAAGAGTCTGCATCTTCATTTCTAGCAGTCATAACATAATTATATGTACTAACAAGAAAAACAGCATAAGCTTCAAAGACCTTTGTGTTAAAACAAACAAAACAAAATCTCCAAAAAAAGAAACAAAATAAAATTTCATCCAGAAAATTTCAGCATATGGAGAATATATATGAAATAGTGTATCCAGTCCAAGCATAGTAAGAAACTGAAAAGCCTGCAGCAATGTACACAATGAATGGTATTAAGAAAAGTTCTGAGAAGCTGCTGCTTTGTAAATTAGAATAGAAACACGAAGTAATCTCTCAACTTCTTGGTAGGGTTTATAAGTCTTCATTTTTTTTTTCTATTTGATCAACTTGGAAGTGAACATGCCAGCTGTTAAGCTGAAACAACATTACCAAGCATATTGTGTACCATATAGAAAAAATGTTCCTTCTTATAGGCTAAGGATGAGACCATAATCACTGCTAGAATCAAATTGTTTGCCCAATAAAATAAAAGTAAGTGAAATTTCAATTGTTTTAAGATGTGTGGACTTCAGAATTCCCCACCCATACCTCTTAATCTTTTTGAGGGCATTATGAAAGATACTTGGTGCTCTCTGAGCTTGGTTGTTGTTGTTGTTGTTGTTGTTGTTTTGCAGACATTTCATTACCCAAACTAGGTAACCTCATCAATGCAGCACTGGTGAGGTTATCTTGTTTGGGTAATGAAACATTTGCAAGAAGACAACCAAGCTCAGAGAGTACTAAGGACACTTTATTTTAATCCTGAGCTACAAATAGTCTCCTTTGTTGATTGTACAAAGCAGTTTTATAATGGGATGTATGAACTTTTTAAAATGCATAGTTCTTACAATTAAGTAAGGAATAAAAAAACCCAACACATATTAGAAGTTCTTCCATGCTTTTATAAGATGTTGATAGCTTTTCTCTTAAGACCAGGGAAAGTTTTCCTAGCTCTTCCCACAGTCAACACCATACTGGCAGGAATAAAAACAGTATCAGATTCTTCCTCTGTCTCAACAGCTCTTGGTAATTCTTGTATCTTGGATTACTTAAGTGCTTTGAGGTCCACTAAGGGCTAACCTTCCACAAAACAGCAGGCAGAGGATGGCAATCACATTGGCAAAATTTTGAAATGGTGAAGAAAATGCACTTTATTTGGTAAAAAGCTTTTGTCAATGGATCAAAGGTTGCATGGAGAGAAAGCTGATGTGCTGAAAGATGTTTCTTTCAAGTGCTAATGCATTAACAAGATCTATTAGAATGAAGGGTGGGCTGCAGAAGTTATTTTGTACAATTTTTTTTTTAAAGGATACTTATAGTTACTATGTTAAAATGTAAGTGTAACAGTAGTGACAAGACTTACTGCTGGATTCTTCTGAAGTCAAATATTATCTGCTGAATTCCATATTCATTTATGATTATGTCTGGAATGATTTTCAGATATTTTTGCATGACTTGGTTGGACCTTAAGAAGACTGACTTGTAACTTTGTATATTGACTTTTTTGAGATAGTTAAAGGGGAGGTTGAGTGAAAGAGTAACAACTATTTAAGACAGTTAGCTTGATTCTGATGATGCAAAAACTATAGTTGTTTGGGTTTGATCCCAGGGAGAGAAATGCAACCCTTAATGTTCTTTCTCTGGGCAAAGAGAGCATTTCCCCGTTTCTCTTGGGGAAATTCCTACCTTTTTCTGTACTAGAGCAATGATGTTGGAGATGGAAATAGAGGAGACCTAAACATATCAGGAAGGGACACTGGTGGCTCAGTGGCTTAAGGTCCGGTCCCACTGCACTTACGAATGCAAAGAGGATGTAAAACCTCTGCCTGCGTCCTCTGGAGCTGAGGGTGGGGTAGGTTGGCCTCTGGTGGCTGCTGCTTCTTCCTCCATTTGTGACAGCATGGCGTCATCCTCCATGGGATCCTCCAAGT
>BHFT01042519.1:0-16019 GCA_004320025.1 Laticauda laticaudata
AAAAAAAAAAAAAAAGAACCAGTTCCTTTGCCAATTCAGTTTTATTGACTAAAGTTTCCTAGGAGATACATTATTTCCTAGGAGATAATGAGGGGTTTAATGATGATAAAGTGTATAGTCCAAAAACAGGACAGTAACTATGAAGTGCAGATTAGAAATGAGCAGCTCGTCTCAAGAGGAGAAAGGGTCAGGTGACCCTACCCTCCACAACAACAACTTGTGTGGTGAATTGGGCTGTGAGAGAATGACTGGACCAAAGTTTCCCAGCTGGCTTTCATGGCTAAGGCAGAACTGGTTTGTAGTCTAATTAGTGTCTTAATCACTAGATTCAATTGGCTGTCTCCAAGAGATTATTATGCTTTATTCCTTTCATTGGCAACAATATTCATGCTTCAAACCAGAGTTTCTGTGGCACTCTGCTCAAAATTCTTCTCACTCTTTGCCTATATTCAGACTCCTGGCTTGATCCTTGGACCAATTTTCAACACTCTTTGACTAGATCATCAGGCTGCTTGGCACTACTCACCTCTGCCTCTCAGTGCCACCTCTTACCAGTTTGAGAATTACTTGTTTTATGGGGGGGGGGGGGANATTACTTGTTTTATGGGGGGGGGGGAGAGATTTGAACTTTGTTATTGTGTACTTTGACTGCAGCAAGAATTCTATATGCACAGAAATGGATAGAAACATCAATCCTCACAACTGAAGAATGAATGGGGAAAGTGATGGAGCAAGCAGAAATGGCAAAATGGTTTGCTTTAATTAGAGAAAAAGAACCTATCCATTTTTGTTTCTTACTTGGAAGCCGCTTTTGGACTTTGTGCTCAAGACATTAAAAAAATAAACTCTTGATGTTGGGTTTTGCTGAAAATTATAGTTTGCTGTTACAGAAA
Organism: Laticauda laticaudata; assembly: GCA_004320025.1. Taxonomy (NCBI): domain Eukaryota; kingdom Metazoa; phylum Chordata; class Lepidosauria; order Squamata; family Elapidae; genus Laticauda; species Laticauda laticaudata. The sequence continues at coordinate 894 of BHFT01042519.1, forward strand.
TGGCTTGTGTTTGTTAAGTTAATAAAATAAAAAGTTAAGGCTATAATTCTATTCTGTGCTCTACTGCAATGAAGAAAATACAAGTCAATCTGGGACCTACACTTTTCTTCCCCCTTTCTTTCCCTTTCCCCTTGTTGTTTGCATTGTATATTAAGATAATTTTAATGGGAATTATTCATGTTATAAGGTAGCAAAAAACTATTTGAACTCACCAAAGCCCAAATTGCTTCTCTGATTAAATATTTGCCTTATCCTCACAACTTCAATGAAAAGTTTACAACACAGTAATAAAGACTCCTAGTCTCATCATTAACTTATTTTGTATTTGCATCAAAATTCATAGAAGAGACAATTATCTAAAGGCCCTGTCACACTGCCCAACGGATGCAAAACGGACACAACGGATGAAAAAAATGTTCCATCCGTTGTTATCTGCTCTCAGAAGGGGCAAAAATTTGGATAACCGGAGCGGATAACATGGACGCGGGGAGGACGCAGGGCGGATGGAAAGCGGATGCGGAACGGAAGCCCAGTAGATGGAAGCAGATGGGAGCAGATGGCACATCCGCTAGGCTTCCGGGGGACCTCAGCAAAGCGGACGTGGAATGGATACAGCGGATGCAATCAGCGGATGGCTGGCACAGCGGTCGCATAGGATAGCAGGTATTGCACAGCGAATGCACGCGGTAGCCTAGTGGATAGAGCCAGTACGCGTTACAATTGCGCCATGCGCGCAGAGTGGCATCTGCATTCAGCCCCACGGATATAACGAAGCAGGCCTTGAAGGCAGTCGCCAGTTCAGAGAAAGACCTGCTTTCAGACACATCGACTGCCTGCCTGTCCTGCCTGCATTTGTCTGCCTGCCATGTCTGCCTGCCAGCCTTGCTGCCAGCCTTGGCTTGCACGCCTCCTGCCAGCCTCCTGCAGCCGTTGCCTGTCGCCTGCCTGCCAGCCTTGCTGCCAGCTGTCGCAAGCCGTGTGCTGGCACTGTCCTCTGTCAGCCTTGTGTGGTGCGCTTTGCTTGTCAAGTGCCTGCCTCACCCAGCCTGCTGCGCCTCGGCTGCCAATGGCTGCCTCGTTGCCGCTCCTAGCCAGGCCCTTCCGGGCTGCCAGCCCTTGGTCCGTGCCCTCCTGCCAGCCTTCCTGGCCAGACCTTGGTGCATCCCTGTTCCAGCCTCGCCACCTTGTCCTGCCAGCCTCCTGAGCCCACGCCACAACCTGCTGAAGCAGCTAGCAAGCTTTCATCCATCTGGTGGCCAAGCCCTTTGCAAGAAGGACAGGCGGTACCACTCCCGCCCCCCCTAGGCCTTACTCTGGTTCTGCTTGGGCTTCTGCAGCCAAGCGCTAGCTCTTTGGGGCTGGAGGCTTCTGCTTGCTTCTGCTTATTGGAGTGAGCTGATGCTGCAAGCCACTTCCAGCACCATGCCACCTGTCCACAGCACCTTGCACCCTTACCCCTTGAGAGCTGAGCGCCAATGAATGGAGTGCGCAGACTCATTTTTGTCTTATAGCTTGATAGTTTATACTCTTATTTTGATTCACACAACTTGCTTCATTTCTTTTTTTTAATAAAGTCTTGCTGGAAAGTTAGAATGGTTTAAGCCTTTGATGCTCTGTGGGATTGGGTTAAGATAGCAGCTTGGGATGGGTTGGAAAAAGCTGGGAAGTGGGCAGGGATACCTTTGGGCTGCGTAATAGCTGTGGGATATGAATATAAACTCCAGTGGGCAATGCATAGTGGGACTGTATGGTCTCCACGCCTCGCAGGAATGCCACACCTATGCCTTTATTATCAATAACAAGGTTTTAATCATTTCATCCACACATGGTCATACATAAACACAACTTCTTATTATAAATGCTCCTGTTTCATTCGTCGGGCCACTCAACATACATGATGCCACATCTCCATCAGTGGTGATGAGACAGGCTGAAGGAAGCATCCATAAGCATCTATCATCCTGTATTGTGTCCACCCACTGCTCCAAGCTGGGGAGTTGCAGTATCCAGTGGGTTCAGAGGTTGCGCTGCTAACTCATATCACCTTCACGTGAGGCCCTCGTTGGTCCTTGCACATCCTTCATGTGTCTATGTCAGCTTTTGCCCTTGCCTTCCATTCACTCAGGCTCCATGTCCGCCATGTTGCCTTTGTTGGAGTGTCCACGTAGCCTGTTCTTAGCAAGATCTGTGGTAGGGCGACGTGCGCATAAGATTGGTGCAGGAGCATGCAACGCCCACTTCCTACGATCCTCCTCATGGTCTCTGGCGCGATGCTGCCATGGTGGTGAGAAACGCTCTGGCCTCACTCTGCCAGGATGCCATAAGGTCGTTCTCCACACCCGCTTGACCCTGGTACACCTGATAGTTGAAGATCCTCTCTTTCATGGGTGAGGAGTCATGGAAGTGTAGCCTGGTCTTCCATGAGGGAATGCGTTCTGATGGGTGAAGAAGGCGTCATCCCCCATATGAATGACGGTAGTGGCACATCTTGTGTGTCCGTTGGGCAGGGTTCTGGATCTGGGAAGCCCACAAATGAGGTTGCGTTCCAGCCTACCCTGAGGTGACTGGGTGTTGTATACCTGGGCATCTGAAGATGAGCCATTGCCTGAAGCATCAGATGTACATGAACTTGTAGTCAGCATTGACCATGGCGAAGAGGATGATGCTGAAGAAAGCCCTTGTAGTTGAAATAAGTGGACCCTGACTTGGCTGGCGCTTTTGCAGGCACGTGCTTGCCATCTATGGCTTCCAACGGTGTGGGAGAAGTTCCACTTCTGATTACCACTGCTCTGCAAACTTTCTTCCATCCTTCTTCAGTGGAGGGGCACTGGAGGAGCTCCTCCTTGTATTCTTCGATGATGGCCTGCCCCACTTCTCTGACCACAATGCTGATGTGTTGTGTGGCACCCTCCACCGTACTGCATGCTCCTGTAGGTGGTCCCTGAGGCCAGGTGGCACAGAGTGAGTGCCACCTTGAGCCCAGGTTCCAGGAGATGGGCTGGAAGTTGGTCTTGCCTTGGTCAACCTCGGGTGTCAGGTGCTGCACAAGTCCGTCAAACATGGCTGGAGGCATCCTCTATGAAGTTCTGGAATGCCTGAGGTCTTCGTTCCTTGAGCTCCACCATCAACTTGTTGTAACAGTCCGTCCTTTGCTCTTCTGGTGACCATCTTCAACCCAGACGCTTCTTGGCCGCCCTTTTTCTTCCCGTGTAGATGTTCACAGAGCCTGTAGATGGTTCGCACTGTTGGCAGAAGGATGGTGGCTGCCAAAAGGACTGTGTTACGATCCACGGTGGACATGGACTGGCTGCTGTGGAAGAGGAAGAGGCAGTGAAAGCTGGCAGAGGTCTGCAGTAGGGCTGCTCGTCTGAAAGTGAGATCCAGATGTGTTGCTCCCCTTTTTATAGACAGTATAGGTTTCCCTTTGCATCCTCTAGGCATTCCTCTAGGCATCCTCTAAGACATCCTTAATATCCGAGATAGGTCCCTTCTGCGGACGTTTTTACCATTTTCCATGCTTTGTTTCTTGTGCTGCATCTGCTCTAGGCATCTGTTATGCATCCGTTCTACATCATTCCGCTTCCTCCCTGCGTCCGAGCGGATGTGAGTTGCGTGGATGCGCAGCAGATGCCTAGCGGATATAAGCGTAACAGATTGCCGAAGCGGATGTAGAATGGACGAATTGGATACATTTTCTGCGCAAAAGTTTGAGCAGCTCAAAACTTCTGAGCGGATGAAACGTCAGTAAACGGATGCTTGGACGGATTAGAGGAGGAAGCAAAACAGAGGCAGTGAGTACATCGCGTTAACCAATGGGAGAGAGCTTTGTTTGTCCGTTTTACATCCTCTTTGCATCCGTTGGTGCAGTGTGACAGGGGCTTTATGTGCACAGTGGCTATGCTGATGAATACCACTATAATTTCTTTAAAGGGCAAAAAATAATGATACAGAATGATGTTCAAAAAAGCTTATTTTTAGATGATCAAAAATAATCCATGCCTCCATAGGCTTTTAGAAAACAGGTTTGCCTTAACTACCATTTTCCCGTCATCTTAAGCTTCTTCTTCTTCAATATAATGCTTTATCTGTTGATTTGCTCAGGGCAGTGCTTTGCTGCAATTGAATTAAAAATCATTTGTCTTTCTCTGGGGCATTTAGAATTAGAATGGAGTTTGCTGGAGATAAACTCTCCCTTATCCTCAATGCAGCCTTTGATTTGTCCTTCTTTGTGTATCACAGAGCTTTTTAACAAGAAGATAACAATAGGGATGATTTGAAATATTTAGCCTCTTGCCCAAAATGACATCTTTTCCCATTTCATATAAAATACATCAGTTGGCATGCAATTGAATATTAGTATGAAAGTGGCAATTGCATGGCATGCTTTATTGCACTGGACAGTAGACTTGTTTAGGAAGAGTATACTAGATCATTCATTAAGAAATGGCAAGTGTGAAATGTTCAGAAAACAAGGCAGGACATTTTTTTTTTTTTACTTCTCAGAATCTGCTGGATGTAGTCTTGCCAATAATAGGACTTTGAACTCTGGTGTTGGAGAAGATTCCTGAGAATATCATGGACAGCTAAGAAAACAAACCAATGGATCATCAAAGATCAATGCAAAGTTCTCACTCAAGGCACAAGTCACCATATTCAAATTATCTTATCTTGAAATGAATAATCATGCAAAGACCTGGCTTTCTGGGAAAGATTCTAATGTTGGGAGAGATGGAAGGAAAGAGAAGGAGAGGACGGCTAGAAGCACGGTGGATGCACTCAGTTATACTATTGGGAGACTTAAAATAATAGATTATGGGTAACAAAATAACAGAGTTGGAAGAGATATTGGAGGTCTTCTAATCCAACCTCCTGTTTAGGCAGGAGACCCTATACTCATGATGGCAAATCTATGGCATGCGTGCTGGATGTGGCACGCAGAGCCACTTCTTCCAGCACACATGAGGTCACCTGGAAGAGCCCCATGGGACATGTGTGCGTGCCCTGACCAACCATCTGATTGTTGGGTATCTCCCATGCATGCATGGGGGAAGATTTGTGCATGGGAGACATGCATGCATGAGCAGAGGCATCTGGTGTGTGGCATGCAGGGGTTGTGTGCACATGCACAGAGGCATATGGTGTGGTGCGGGTCAGACGATCATGCACAGAGGCATGTGGTGTGCAAGCAGGGGGGTCACATGCACATGCGCAGGGGGAGGTGGGAGTAGCATGTGCATTGCATCATGGATACATGAACGTGAGTGAGTGTTCTGACCCACGCCCTTTTCCGACAAATCAAACACAAATTCAAAAGGAACAAAAACCTTGTAATGCTTTTACAAAATAATTAGCTGTGATAAGCACAAGCCTTGCCAAACTGTGCAAGACTTGCCTAAAGATAACAAACAAAAAATAATTTGCAATACAAAAATGTTCAGATACAAACTCAGGATACTGGAATGTCCATGAGGCCGAGTTTCAAAGTGTCTTTGCCTCCAGCGAAATATGTTTCTTTCACAGCTGGCTTTTATCTTCTTGAAGGAGGGGTCATTACCTTGCAGCCTTACTCCTGAGTCACCTGTGCTGTTGTAACTGCTCTTTCTTATGAGCAATCCTGCATGCACGCGCACTTGGCACAGTCTCCTCGGGAACCTCCTCATCGCTGCTGCCAGCCCCCACAATCTCTGAGGGTAGCAGTCCACTCCCTAATGGTCCTGGCCCCTCATCTGAGTCCTCGTTCCCCTCAGGTGTCCGCACCTGCTGCTGATTAACCACAACAGTGAGGTATGTGCACATGCACACGTACTTTTGGCATGCAATGTAGAAAAGGTTCGCCCTCATGGCCCTATACCATTCAGATAAAAGATTGTCCAATCTCTTCTTAAAAACCTCCAGTGTTGGAGCACCCATGACTTCTCGAGGCAAGCCATTCCACTAGTTAATTGTTTTGTCAGTAGATTTTTTTTTTCGTTCAGAGTTGGTTCTCTCCTAATGAGTTTCCAACCATTGCTTCTTTTTCTCCTGTCTTTGGGAGATTTCAATAATCCCCTCAAATATTGGAATATTCATCACATCACTCTCTATTCCTTCTTTTCATTAGATTAGACACTCAATTCCTGCAGCCTGATATATTGTTTAGCTCTTTGAAAAAATCTATCTATGTGGTCATTAGGATGGCACATAATCAATTAATCAATAAACAGTCAATCAAATAGTGAGACTGGCTGGTTCTTACAGCCCAGTACCCCTGTCTTTAGAAGTAGGATGATCAATATGTTATCTCTTGATGAGAAATGGTTGGAGGTTCCTAGTCTTAACTGACCCACACACTTCTTGGGGTAATGACCTCACATTCATACTATGACACAACAATTATTAACCACATGTGCAGTCATAATCCTGCATCTTTCCTTTCCTATCAAGTACAAGAAATCAGAAGCAACTCGATGAGCTGTTCAGAGTGGTAGGATTATTGCTGCTTGCCTATAGATAGGATTTTTTTCAAATTAAAGCATACATTTTATAACTGCTTGATGAATCCTGCAAAGTTTTAGGAAGGTTCTTCCTTCAGCCTCTTCCTTCCTACAAGGGACTCAAGGTTACTCAGCTCTTTTACTCTTCTGCTCAACTCAGTGCCCTATTCCAGTATATTCATTTGCCTAAAAGCAGTTACTTATTCTACAATAATTCTATATACCCAGTCAACAATTGTTCTGTCTTCTTTAACTTAAAACTTAGCAGCATACATGGTCAGTCCACAGAAAATTGGTATATTTGTAAGATTTACTTTATTACCTGGTTCCTAAATCCACAGCTGAAGATTGGAAGACAGAGGAAATTAAAAACTAGAGTTATATTCAGAGATCAGCAACATTCCTATAAGTCAGAGTGAAACCAAATCAGAATATAGCAACAATTTAAAAAAATGTAAGCAAATTGTCTGGATGTTTAAATATAACGTGCTTTATTTTTTGTGGTACAAAATATGGATATTTTTATAATATCCAAATACCTTTCTAATAACAGAAGGGAGATAGATATAGGAATCATTTAAATGATGAAGATGTTTTGATTAAATGGATAACCTAAACTTATTTTGCACCTCTTTTTAAAAACTCACCATGTAATAGAACACGATGGTGAATTATCTTTTATCTTCTGATCCATAAAAGATACATCATCATCATCTTATTAATATTAATATTATTCCACTTCAATGTATCCAATAAAAGGAAGAACACTGTCTTCCTGGTAACTGCTCACAATAATAGGATTTCCCCCCCTAACATTCAATCAGAATCTGCTTTCCTATAATTTAAGTCTATTATTCTGTGTCCTGCATTTTGGAATGAAAGAGAAAGGTCTTGACCTTCATCTTGTGACATCTTTTCAAATATTTTAAAAGTGTATCATATTCCCCCATTCTTCTCTTTTTAAGGCTAAACAGTCTCAGTTCCTTCCTTTCTCCTGGTGGAATTAAATTTCTACTCCATCTCTGAAAAACATAGTAATTGCCCTTCTCTGGATCCAATTTTCTGAATCCTTCTCAAAATATTATTGTAAACTGTCCCAACTTGATCAATTAGAGAAGAAAGACTCTCAGCCCATAGTTGGCCAGAAGTATACTTTACTAAAACCAAGTGGTTACAAAAGAAGCAAAGTTGGATCTGAGGTTCTCGCACCCAAAGCACATGGTTAACCTTCCCTTGATCCCACCCACCCTACCCCCTACCTCTATTTATCAAAGAGTGTGCAATTAGGTGCTAACAAGTTTTTTGAGCAACAGTCCCTGTTTTTGTGAGCTGGATACTTCTGCATTCCTCTGTGTGACCTTGGAACAGCCAGCAGTTCTAACAGGAGGGTACAAGGCATAGTTTGATTCCTCATGCTAACCTTCTCCTTATCCCCCCCACTGATCTCCCCCTTCCCCCACCTGTTACATATGGCAGGCTGTCAGCCAGGTAGTGTAGCAGAATGTCAGTCCTGAAAGTGATGCCTAAAACCAGACATACCTATTGTCCACTGCAATGTAGAGTAGCACAGTTATGACCCTGCTTTAGTAACTATGTTTTTGCTGAGGCTGTCTAACGTTATATTTGTCTTTTTTGCAGCTACATCAGATTGCTGACTCACATTTTGCTTGTTGTAATCAACTACTATTCCAAGATCATTTTCACAGGTCTGTTGATTTCTGTTTCCTATACAAAGAAGTTTGCATTTGTCTCTATCAAATTTCATTCTGCTCTTTTCAGCTCATTTCTCTAGTTTTGTATTCAATTGTGGTTCTGTTTTCTAAGGTATTACCTATCTCATTCAATTCTGTAACATCTGCAAATTTGTTAAGTATTCCCTCTATCTCTTTATTACTGCCATTAATAAAAATGCTGAATAGTAGCAAGCCCAGGATTGAATTTAGAAGCACTGCCCTCCTTGTGCCATTTCAGTTTATGAGTAATCATTGATGACCACTCTTTGAGAATGATTCAAGGCAGTTAGGTATTCCCTTAATTTTCACTCAACTCACATTGTAAAAGTAGATTAAATAACTCCCTAGTAAACAGATATTTTGCAGTGTTATCAGGAAACAGTAATGCTTTGGCTATATTTCAATTCTGTATTCAGAAAAAATATTCAGGATCTATTTTGCACAACATTTCTTGATTCCCACAGCAAGTTGATAAACTTGGCTTTAAATTTTTAAAAGGATAGGACATATCTCCTTGTTCCTTCAACCACAGAGCAAAGACGCCCTCTAGCTATTTCAAGGACATGTCCGTATGATAGTCTTCATTCATTTTCAGCTAACTGCAAAAACAGCTTAAATTTATCTTTAAATGATCCATTATACAACAGATGTTTTCTTCTCTCCCCAATAAAATATCTTGCAATAGGCATAATTTTAAAAAAATGATGATATTAGTGATGATGCAATGAGGATAGGATCTCTCCAGTTTCTATTAGTCACTCTAAGCTGGTACAAAGATGTCTCCTTTTTTCTGACTGTTATTTTCCACCACAGATTTGTTTTTGTTTCTGGAGGTCCACAATTACACGACTCAAGGAAAGACTCAAGGAAAAGAAAGCCTGAGGAGAAAAATCAGACCAGCCCTACTCTTTTCTTCCCTTTAAGAAGTGACATCCAACATTTGGAAATGGTTTGGTTTGTATTCCAGACCAATAGGGTAAAAATAACTAACATTCCTTCATCAATCAACCACACTTGAGCAACTATAATATAATATATAAGCTATCCACTGCCATAGCCAAACCTCTAAGCATAATCTTTGAAACATCTTTCAGGACCAGCTCCTTGCCAAACCTTTGGTCACAAGGCATGGTCATCCCCATCTTCAAAAAGGGAGACCTCAGCCTAGTTGAAAATTACCAATCTCTTTATGCTGCATCACCTGTAAGGTCATGGAATCAATTATAAACCAATCCATTATCCTCCATTCAGAGACAAACAACCTACTCTCTAATAAACAATCTGATTTCAGAAAAAAGCTATCCTGTAATCTGCAACTCTTACACTGCAAAAACATATGGACTACACAACTTGATCAGGGCAAAACAATAGACGCAATCTACATAAACTTCTGTGAAGCCTTTGATTCAGTGGTACATGACAAACTACTCCTAAAACTAAAATCTTATGGTATCTCTGGACAAGTGCATAACTGGATAGAAGCATTCCTGTCAAACAGACAAGAAATGCTCAAAATTGGGAGCGTCCTATCAAATCCTGTACCTGTCAATAGTGGTGTCCCCCAAGGCAGTGTTCTAGGACCAACTCTTTTCATACTCTACATAAATGACCTCTGTGATCATATCAAGAGCAACTGCCTTCTCTTTGCTGATGATGTAAAGATATTCAACACCACAGACAATACTGCTCCTCTTCAAAATGTATCAAAATGGTCAAACAAATGGCAACTTCAAATCTCAACAAATAAATGCTCTGTCTTACATATTGGCAAAAAGTGGTGGGATTCAATTTTTTTTGCTACCAGTTCTGTGGGTGTGGCTTGGTGGGCATGGCAGGGGAAGGATACTGTAAAATCTCATTCCCTTCCCACCTTACTAACCTGCTTTCCAGCTCCATTCTCCTGTGCAGGAGAAGATCCAGTTGATTAGTTGGGACTCTGGAGGCAGAGAATAGATAGGGGTGGGACCAGTCAGAGGTGGTATTTATCAGTTCTCCAAACCACTCAAAATTTCCACTACCAGTTCTCCAGAACTGGTCAGAACCTGCTGAATATCACCTCTGGTACTAACTGATAATTACAACCATGGAGCTCATCCATAGAAGAAATCTACAAACTCTGTTGATGCATTTATTTGTATGGCCACCCATCTTAAATGGAGAGGGGAGAGAGTATGAGAGAGGGAGGAAAAGAAAGGAAGAGGGAGGGAGTACCAGGACCTGAGGGCTGTGATCTTAAGCTGAAGAATGGCTCCAACAGATCCCAGGAATAAAATTGAAGCTCTCCAACATTGAAGCTTTTGTGAGAGGATGAGAAATTGAAGAAGACACAGACTACTCATAAGGGTAAGAAGGGATTTTTTCCATTCCTGAACCCATAATGAAATATAAAGAAAAAGAAAAATATTGCATAACAAATTCACTAAATAGTTTATGTGCTGTGTATTGAGCTCCCTAATACCCTAGGAGAGGGAGGAGAAGCTAGATATTTTTGAATTTCCAAAGCTTCAAGAGATTTGGTTTCTTCCTTAGGGCACACACTAAAACAAAGAAAGCCCAACTCCTCAGTCCTGCAAGATGACACTGTTTAATAGAGGAAACATAGAATATGCCTATCCTGCCTGATCTGCTGGAACAAGCAGATGTAAAATGTATGTGTGGTGGATGTGACAGTGCTTGTATTTAGGAGAAGTTTAAGAGGGTTGTGAATCGTCGTCTGAGAAGAGCATGAATATGGCTGTTTGAGAAACCACACCCAGTTACACTTTTAGCATTCTCTTAAAGAGACAGTATTAAAATGTCTATCCTGGTTTATATATTTTCCAACCCTACTAACTGTTAGGTGACTTACATTCCTAACAGGTTGCAACTCTTCATCTGTCCATAATCAATGGCATAAAGCCCCTTCTCTCACACATATGTATAGACAGACAGAAATAAGAAACAGTTCAGCTGCCTGAATATCAAAAATCCCTAGCCCATATTAGGGATATTTATCAATGAATTTGTTTTTCCATTGCAGGTAACATTTGGTGATGGTGGGAGGGAAAGAAAAACCAAAGGAATTCACCAATAATTTTTCCTAACTCTCCTGCATTATGTTTGCCTCTAAGGACAGTACCAGTTGTTGACCTCATCATTGGAACAGAATAGTGCTGAACATTAGATTGGGACTAATTTCCTTGCATACTTTTTTGTTGATTCAAGGACTGAGGCAATGTGCTTCACATGGTCAGGAGAAAGAGCCTCTGGTTGTGCAAAGTAAGTCTTGATATATTTCAGAATAGTCTTATTCAAACTTCAGTTTTCCAGATTTTTTTTCTGAAATCATCATGTTGAGAAGATCATTATCATGCTGGGATATTTTGAGAACCAAAGTCAGATATGTTAGAGGAGAAGCAGGTAGCAATATTTTTTCTACAGAGAATATTAGTGATTCTCCAGGTTATCAAATACAGGTTTTTTTATGCCCTATCCTGAAGATGCTATCAAGGATAGAATCTGGGGTAATCTACATGGAAAACAGCTGCTCTGTCCGAGTTGCATAGATTCCTTTTGAGCCAGTCTCCACTACTAAATTAATTTGCTGCTCACCAATCCTTGAGTGAGTATAAAACTATGCGACCATGGAATCGACATGATATGAAATGTCCTTGCATGTTATTGGAAGAAGGCAGAAAAATCTAATTCTGTTGGAGTATATGAGTGACTTAAATCCATCTCATTCCCAGCCTGTCTATTGGAGAGACAAGTCACAACATCTTCACACTTCTTTGGAGACATTAATGCACACTAGTGTGACAAAAAGCACATAGATTTGTGTTGATTTCTTTTAAGATGCTTCAAAAAAATTCAGGAAGATTGCAAAGCAGCTTCCCCTCTCCCCAATTGTGAAAATAATCTCATTTTTTCCAGCTTCTACAACTGATGCTTCTATCTATCTTCTCATATTTATGTGCACACCCAGCACTTAATCTTAAGCCCCTGTCACACTGCACCAACAGATGCAAAGAGGATGTAAAACGGACAAAAAAGCTTGCCATCCGTTGATCCCGTGGTTAACATAGCAATGTAATCTGTTCTGTGACTCACATGCCTCCGTTTTGCTTCCTTTCTATCTGTCCACATACCGTCTATTAACATTTCATTCGCTCAGAAAGTTTTGAGCTGCTCAAAACTTTTGCGTGGAAAATGTATCCAATTTGTCCGTTCTGCATCCGCTAACGCATTGCTAGCATCTATTCTTGCATCCGTTAATGCATCTGCAACATCCGCTAGGACATCTGCTGCGCATCCACTGCACACTCATCCACTCGGACGCAGGGAGGAAGCGGAACGGACGCAGAACGGATGCAGAACAGATGCAGAATGGATCCTAGCAGAAAACAAACCGTTTTAAAACGGAAAAAACGTTCGCAGAGGGGACCTATTCGGATGTTAAGGATGTCAACAGGATGCCTAGAGAATGCCTAGAGGATGCCTAGAGGATGCCTAGAGGATGCAAAGGGACCCCTATTGCTATAAAAGGGGGAGCAACTCACCTGATCTCACTTTCAGAACAGCAGCCCTGCGGTGCGGACCTCTGCAGCCTTCATCTGCCTCTTCCTCTTCCACAGCATCAGTCATGTCCACCGTGGATCATAACACATCGCTTTTGGCAGCCACCATCCTTCTGCAACAGTGGCGAAGCCATCTACAGGTTCTGTGGAACTCTACTACGGGAAGAAAAAGAGGAGGCCAAGAAGCGTCTGGTACGAAGATGGTTCGCAGAAGAGCAGAGGACGGACTGTACAACAAGCTGATGGTGGAACTCAGGAACGAAGACACTCGGATTCCAGAACTTCATGAGGATGCCTCCAGCCATGTTTGACGAACTTGTGCAGCGGCTGACACCCAGGTTGACCAAGGCAAACAACCAATTTCCCCAGCCCAGCTGGAACCTGGGCTCAAGGTGCACTTACTCTGCACCACATGGCCTCAGGACCACCTACAGGAGCATGCAGTATGGCTGGAGGGTGCCACCCAACACCATCAGCATTGGTGGCAGAGAAGTGGGGCAGGCCATCATCGAAGAATACCAGGAGGAGCTCCTCCAGTGCCCCTCCACTGAAGAAGGCTGGAAGAAAGTTGCAGGGCAGTGGTAATCAGAGGTGGAACTTCCACAACATCCGTTGGAGCCATCGATGGCAAGCACGTGGCCTGCAAAAGCGCCAGCCAACTCACGGTCCTCTATCACAACTACAAGGGCTTTTTCAGCATCATCCCTTCGCCATGGTAATGCTGACTAAAGTTCATGTACATCATGATATGTGCTTGTTTTGTTCTGTATGTCAGCTACGGGTCAGCTCCGATCCCAGGTATATACAATGCCAGTCACCTACAAAGGTAGGCTGGAACGCAACCTCATCGTTGCTTCCCAGATCGAGAAACCCTGCCAACGACATGCAAGATGTGCCATACTTCAATCATGGGGATGACGCCTTCTCCTCACAACCTACCTCATGAAGCCCTACACCTCCAAATACCTCACCCGTGAAGAGAGGATCTTCACTACAGGCTGTCCAGGGCAAGGAGGTTGGTGGAGACGCCTTTGGCATCCTGGCCAACAGTTCCAGGTACTTCTCACCACCATGCTGCATCGGCCAGAGACCATAGGAGGATCGTGAAGCTTGCTGTCATCCTGCACAATCTCATGCGCACCCGCTACCCAGTCTTTGCAAAACAGGCTCGTGGACCTCCAACAAGGCAATTGGGGACATGGAGCCTGGGGAATGGAGCAAGGGCGAAACTGATAGACACTGAGGATGTGCAAGGCCCCAACAGAGCCTCACGTGAAGGGAAGAAGCAGCGCAACCTCCTGAGACACTGGTGCAGACTCCCGAGCTGGAGCAGTAGAGTGGCAAGACAGGATGATAGATGCTTAATGATGCTTCCTTCAGCCTGTCTCATCACACAGGACGGATGAGATTGTGCCAATGTTAGTAGTGCCCTACAATGAACAGGGCATTTAATAAAGAGTTGTGTTTATGTTGACATGTGTGGATCATTGATTTAATATTGTTATTTGATAATAAAGGCCCATAGGTGTGGCACCTGGAGGGTGGACCATACAGTCCCACTATGCTTGCACTGGAGGTTTATATATCCCACAGCTATTACCCATCCCAAAGGTATCCCTGCCCATCCCACTGCTATCTCAACACCATCCCACTGCTATCTTAACCCATCCCACTGCTATCTTAACCCATCCCACAAGCATGTGCAAGGCTAAACCATTTCTAAAAGTTTCAGCCAAGACTTTATTAAAAAAAAGAAATGAAGCAAGTGTGGTGAATCAAAAATAGACTTTCTTAACAACAAGCTATAAGACAAAAATGAGTCTCTGGCACCCTCTTGTCTCTCAGTCTCAGGGGTGAAGGCTGCGGGTGGCTGTGGAGGTGGGCTGGTGCTGGAGTGCTTGTCATCAGCTCCTCCAGAAGCAGAAGCAGCAGAAGTCCCAGCCCCGACCAGCGAGCCCGTGCTGCAGAAAGCCCCAGCAGAACCAGAGTGAGGGCCAAGGGGGTAGGATGGTAGCCCTTTCCCTCTTGCAAGGGCTGGCAGCAGATGGCTGAGGCTTGCTGTGCTTCCGCATGTTTGTGGGGTTGCTGGCTGGCAGGGAGGCTGGCAGGAACCAAGGCTTGCAGGAAGGCTGGCAGGAAGGCTCGCAGGAGGCAGGCACCAAGGCTGGCAGGCTGGCAGGCACCAAGGCTGCAGGAAGGCTGGCACCAAGGCTGGCAGGAAGGCTGGCAGGCAGCAGGCACCAAGGCTGGGCAGTCCAAGACATGAGAACCAAAGGCTGGCAGGAAGGCAGCAGCAAGGCTGGCAAGGTCAGACTGGCTGGCAGCAAGCTGCAAGGCAGGCAGACAGCAAAGTGCTGGCAAGGG
>BHFT01042521.1:1294-43125 GCA_004320025.1 Laticauda laticaudata
TCCCCCCCCCCCCCCGAAAGGCAACAACAACCAGTTATCCAAACTGCTTAGAAAATTAACAACAGGTTCGAGAGAATAGATGAGAACCGGTAAAATCCCACCCCTGCCCGCAAGGTACTGTATATGGCGAGAATTGCAGCGAAGTACAAATACAGCAAAACAAATATTTTTTTAAAAAAAATCCAGAACAAATTAAGGAAATGAATTTTTTTTAAAATCCTGATTTTTTTTTTTCCCAGATCTGATGATCGCACGAGATTGAACTAGGCCCATAAAAATGGGAACCAGGCCAACTTCTCTGCACTGAACTGGATTCCTGAGGGCTAAGAAGCACCGAGAACTAGGACTGGCCAGGAGTTAAAAGGAAGTCAAGTCATTTAAGGCAGCTCTTTGGGGATCTTGGCGTCTGTTGGCTCAAATCAAGACAATCCTCCCTTTCCTTGAAAGCCTGGTAGACAACTCTGTTAATCTGTATCCATACCAGAGTTGAGAGTGGCCTGCTCAGCAGGGAAAGCCAAAGTGAAACATCTCCACGATCTATACTCTCCCTCCCCCAAACAGGCTTGTTTTTGGCATTCGACACCAAAATAAAGAATTGCAACATTAAGATACTGAACGTGGCACTTCTCCCCTTAACCGCCAACAGATGAACAAAGACATGCTAGTCCTGATTGTACAATTCGCGAAGACACCAAAGAGCCTCTGAGTGTCAGGCTGAATCTTGGTCACCTCTTTCCTAATGAGCAAAATGTGTTTGTTGACTGTCAGTAAGAGAAGAACAACTAGCAGGCGGAAAAGACCAAGCCATAAAAACTGACCCTGGTGGGCTCCTGCAGGGTCTCCCAGGAAGGGCCCTCCACCAACCAGAGATCTGGGGGTCTGCAGACCCAAAGGCTCTTTTCCTCTATCAAGGGGTGTGAATCGTTTCTCCTCCCTTACCCCCCCACCCTTGCAGGGCCGTCAAGATGGTTTAAGTTATCATGTATAGTGGTACTGTAAAAAGGCTCAGTTTTGGCATAAAATTTGGTTGTGGTTGGAAGAAATGATGGGGCTAAAAATAATCTACAAATCTGAGTTATTCTTATTGGGAATAACGGTAGAGAATATGGTAAAGCTGATACCTATCTAATTACCCATGTAATCACAGAGGCAAGAATGATATTTGCCCCAAACTGGAAAGCTAGAGAAATTCCTAGGGAAGACGAGGTGATCGATAAGATATTACAATTTGCTGAAATGGATAGGTTGACATTGGAATTGAAGGACAAAGATGAGTCAGAATACTATATAATATGGGATAAATTTTACCATTGGAGGGAAATAAAAGGGAGTTCTCAAAATGGAATAACGACTAAAGGAGAAGTAGGAAGGATATGAGAGTTTATATGATACAGCCGAAAGGTAATAGAAAGGAATGAACAAGTATAAAAATTAAATGCATATAGGTATATAAATGTATGAAATCTTTTAGAATACTTAATATAATATGTAATGACAAAAATGTATGTCAAAAAAGTCCACCATGTTCAATGTTTGTAAAGATTATACCTAATAAAATTTATTTTAAAAAATGGTTTAAGTGGGATCTGGAGTTAACATGTTGAACAGCAGGCAAGGTTAGAGGGGACCTGGGTTCTCTGGTGACTTTTGCATCTGCTGTCACTGCCCAAGGAGGAATTTATTATTTTTATTATGCTGTTCTGGGTTTCCCAGCTTTGTTGTAGCTGATTTATGTTTTCAGAATTCATTATTACAAGCCACTTGGAGTCTTGGGAGCTGGATATAGCAGATAGATGCGTAAATGCAGCAAATTGAAAATGATTTGCTCACTCACTGTACCTTTTTTTTATTAATTAGCCAAGCTGCTTGGTATTGGGGAAGACACAAAGGGCTAACAATCTCTTAAAACAACAAGTCCTCGATAAAATTAATTCATGCATTTATTTTATTTCTTAAACTACTCGCCAACAAACATCTCGTGTCGAAATCAGAAACATAAAAAACAAGCTCAGACTAAAACCACAAGACGAAGGCAACATGAAAACAGCAGTTGTGCTTTTTAAAAACTCAAACCAACCAGGAACCAGGGTGCAAGTTGGCTGCAGGGTGAGCCTCCTCCAAGACTTTCCCTGATGCTGAAAGGTGGCCGGCTGCCAGGAACACTCAGGGTGAGACCCCCAGCCCAAAAGGGGCTCCCCTCCCCTTAGATCAGGGTCCCCAAATTTGGCAACTTTAAGACTTGTGGACTTCAACTCCCACAGCTGGCTGGAGAATTCTGGGAGCTGAAGTCCACAAGTCTTAAAGTTGCCAAATTTGGAGACCTCTGCCTCAGATCCTTATGCAGAAATTGCTTCAATCACCAACACACACACACACACACACACAGAGCCCCATCTTTCCAGGATTTCCACAGACAGCTTAAAAACGGAAAACGTGACAGTCTGCAAGACAACAACAGAGCAGGTTCATCTGGTAACTTTAGAAATAGATTTTGATATCTTTGGGGGGGAGGTATAAGCTGTTGAATTCACCTCTCACTGGTTCATTTCTCCCTTGGGAGCAGGAAAGGGATGAAGTGCTTCTGCGTGTTTCTTGCAGAGCAGAAGCATCAAGATTATTATGCAAGAGGTTGTGGATGCGTTCACCTGAAGCCCGCCCAAAGTTCAGCAGCTTTTGGAACAATTAAAAATATTGTTTAAAAGACAAAAGGTTCTGCGTTTAAAAGTCATGTCAACAAGAAATGCAATAAAACCAAGGCAATTCAATCAAACATCAGCCCCACTGGCAGGACCATTTGGGAATGCAGGAGGAGAGGTTTGAAGACTGCCAAAATGGCAGTTGCAATGGAGTGTTTGAAACCTCACCCCTTTTCCAGGGGTTACACAACCTACGTCGACATAAAAGGGAGGACTTCAGTCAGGAGGTCCTTTTATTTATTTTAATTTATTTCTCTAATTATCCGATTATTCCTTCCATTAGGACTCTGTTGCTCTCCTGTCCTCTGTTATCAAGGGGAGACTTGGGGTATTCTTTTCCTCAACAGAGAATTTTCTAATGGGAGTTGGAATATTTTAAGAAGTGCTATTTATTTCCCAAACCTCAACCATACTGATTGGCTCGTCTCAGCCGAACGTACACTTTCATTCACCGAGTGTCTAAAAATTGTTCACCTCTAATACCGAAGAGTGAAAGCAGAGAGAGAGAAAGGCAGGGAGGCTGGTTTTTAAAGAAGCATTATTTATTCATTTACTTACTTTTCTAGTGTTTCCAGGAGGATAGAATCTGTGATAAACCTAAAATAAAGAAAGAGAGCTTTAGCAAAAAGAATTGGGGGTGGGAAATGAGAACCTGTTATTAAAAAAGAACGCTAAAGTCAGGTCATTGTGGTCCAGTGAATAAATCTTATATTCGCATGAATTAAAATGGCATCAATTCTTGGCAATCTTAAGACCAGTGGACTTCAACTCCCACAACTCCCCAGCCAGCATAGCTCATTTGAGGCCCATTTGACAGCTGAAAATGGGCCCGTTTCGACACTTACGGTATTTCTGGAAGGCCCATTTTTCAGCCTCCCAAGGCTGCAGAGGCTTCCCTCGAGCCTCCGGGAGGGTGAAACAGCCTCAAACGGGCCGAAAATCAGCTGGGAGGCGCACACATGCACAGTGCAGGTAAGTGTGGCTGGGGCTTGCATGCCCGCATAAATGGCTTGGCATGCCTCCTGTGGTATGCATGCCATAGGTTTGCCACGATGGTCCTAGGCTTTTGATTGCGACCTTTAAATGGGAGCAAATGCCACTGGCAATGTTGCCTAGTTTGCTCCAGAGCAGAGGTCTCCAACCTTGGCAATTTTAAGACTTGTGGACTTCAAATTCCCAGAATTCTTCAGCCAGCTTCTGGTCTTAAAGTTGCCAAGGTTGGAGACCCCTGCTCTAAAGAGAGAGTAAGATGAACTCTTCCAGTGAACTCAAAGGAGAATCCATCAGTCCAACTCCTATCTGGGCTTCTCTGTCCCTTTCCCCTTCCCTCCCGGTTTCCTTTCAGTCCTTTCCTTCCTCCTTGTTTAGCTTTTCTTCAGTGCCAAATAACACCATAGATCCATCTGTACAACATGCACAGCTTAAAAACCCAGAGACCTGCGATATCTACTGTTTTTATCACGCAGAATGCCTATAGGCACCTTGAATGACGCTGGCCAGAGCGGGGTGTGAAGGATTGCATGGAACACAATGAGGGGTCCTTGGTGTTCCTGGAGCTCGGTTGTTTTCTTGCAGATGATTCACTGATGAAGTTACCTACTGATGATGATGGGTCATGAAACATCTGCAAGAAAACAACCAAGTTCCAGGAATGCCAAGGACCCCAAATTTCAACTGAGCTCGGGGGTGGGATTCTACCGGTTCAGACCGGTTCAAGCGAACCGGACATTAAAATTACATCTGGTTCGACAAACTGGTATTTCTACCGACTTGCTGGCCCCACCCACCTCTCCCCTCCCTCCCAGGAGTCTCCACATGGCCCATTTTTGATGCAGATAAGTGCAGGGTCTGGGAGGCTCTGGGAGGGGCGGAAATGGGGCTGTTTCTGGCTTCTGGAGGACCTTCACAGAGCCTGGGGGAAGCTGTTTCCGCCCTCCCAGAGGCCCATGGAAGGCCTCCAGACCCTTGGGAGGGTGAAAACAGTCTCCCCTGGTATCTGGAGGCCCACCGGAAGCTGGAAATAGGAAGTTCCAATAGGCCATGCCCACCCAGCAACTGGACAGCAAAGTGGCTGCTGGGGTTTTTGAATCCCACCCCTGCGTGAGCTGCAAACATTCTCCTTTATTGGAGGAATCTGTTCTTGCATTCGATACTGCCAACATCTTCGTTACTCCCTTCCTGAGCTAATCCCAGCAGGTGTCATTTCTGCTCACTCCTTGTTTCAGGAAGGAGGAGAACAACAACTGCAGCACAACAGAGATAAAGAGAGTCCCCTCTGGAGAAGGACCAGTGCTTTTGAAATCCTGGCCTAGATGCCATATGTGATGTCTTCTCGCCTTCCAAATAACCAACCATTTGGAATCAATAGGCTCAAACTGCGTTGTCAGCCTTGCAAGGTAGACTAGCCAGGATACATGCCCATTGGAAGCAAATTCTCTTCATTGTAAGGTTCCATTAAATCTTGCAAGTCTTAAAAGAACAATTCTTACCCTCTTCCCATATCCTTTACAGCCCCAAACACCTGGGAGGGTAGGGGTAGAGCTCTCGCCTCACAATCAGGAGGCTGTGAGTTCAATCCTTGGTAGAGGCTAACATTTGGAATAGACTCTCCTGCTTGGGGGGGTTGGATTAGATGACCTCTAAGATCCCTTCCAACTCTTGTTATTTTGGGAAACATTCCTGTCATGGGCTGATCCACCTTTTATCTGAATGCTCCCTTGGCTGTGCCTCTTTGCTCTGTCTTACATACCATTACACGTATAATGTAGATTCTAATTAAGGAAATAAAATACAACATGTTCTCTTTTTTAACAAAAGCTATTATGGGTGAGAGATGAGGAATTTGAACTAGTTTTCTAAATGTAATGTTCTGACATTCAGAGGCAAACTCAAGCAAGGATAATTGCATGGATTGATTTTAAAAAAATCAAAGCATAAAATGCATCTGCATAAGATTTTTCCAGTCCCTATTATAAAGCTCATCCAGTTAAGTAGATTAATTTCATCAGTTTCTCTAGAAATGGCTTAATCTATGCAGCAGGCATGGAAATAATCGTCAGGATAATTTTAGAGAAAGCCGTTCACCCACATCTCCTTTTTCATCTACGTGCCACTCAAATAGGCTGGTGCTGGTTTAATCAACGAGGTACAGAAGACAGAGATTCCTTTTCTCAGAGTAATAATTTCTCAAAATTTCCACTGAGCTTTTACCTTTTCAGCCTACTTTGGTGACTTCTTTTTTTTTTTAACCCAGCATTTTAAAAAAGTATTGACCATCAACCACTTGGAGAAGTCAAGAGTTCTTCTAGAGAAGAGAATGTGTATATTTCAGGATGGAGTTATGGGGTTCTTGATGTTCTCTGCAGCAGGGGTCTCCAACCTTGGCAACTTGAAGACCTGTGGACTTCAATTCCCAGAATTCCCAGAATTCTGGGAATTTGAAGTCCACAAGTCTTAAAATTGCCAAGATTGGAGACCTCTGCTCTGGAGCAAACTAGGCAACATTGCCAGTGGCATTTGCTTCCATTTAAAGGTTGCAATCAAAAGCCTAGGACCGTGATGACAAACCTATGGCAAGCGTGCCACAGGTGGCATGCCAAGCCATTTGCGCAGGCACGCGAGCCCCAGCCAAATTTACCTGTACTGCGCATGTGTGTGCCTCCCAGCTGATTTTTGGCCTGTTTGAGGCTGTTTTCATCCTTCCACAGGCTCGAGGGAAGCCTCTGTAGCCTCAGGAGGCTGAAAAATGGGCCTTCCGGAAATACCGAAAGTGCCCAAATGGGCCCATTTTCAGCCTCCCAAGGCTGCAGAGGTTTCCCGGGAGGGTGAAAACAGCCTCAAATGGACCAAAAGTCAGTTGGGAGGCATGTGCAGTGCAGGTAAGGGGGCGGAGGTGTTGCATGTGCATGCACAGGGTGGGGCGCATTGCATTGTGGGTGCCGGCACATGCACGTGCTTTTGGCACACCACAACAAAAAGGTTCGCCATAATTGACCTAGGAAGAAAACAAAGTGAACGCATCTCCTCCACCTCTGGATGTTGACATCAAAGATTTTCTGGTGTCAACATCCAGAGAAGCAGGAAAAAACAGCGTCAAATAAACAGAAAGAAATTTCTTTAATCCAGGAACCACCAGGGAAAAGGCCACAGCCCATCAAGACTGGACGGTCAAGGTACTCTCTCTATAAAACCCAGCAAACTCCCCTTCCCCATGGACTGATGTTATCACCTAGTCTGGTAAGGAAATGTCTGCAGGAAAACGATCCAGCTCAGAGGACACCAAGAACTCAATCTGTTCTTCCCGCTGTATTCATGCATTCTTATTCCCACGCTATATTAATCAATCAATACCAGCTAGAGTATATCTTTTGATCACACTGGCATTCATTCAACTTTTTCCAGAGACATCACAGGTCCCTCCAAATATTAATCCCAGCTAAAGTTAAATATGAACTGCTTTCTGGACCAGATCCAGAGTGAGTCCATTGCAATTCCCCCCAGCTAGCCAGATTTAACGACCATGTTGCCAGCTTTGGACACTCAGGGATAGCTTGCTTCAGGGGTGGGATGCAAAATTTTTAACTCCTGGTTTTGTAGGTGTAGCCAGGTGGGCGTGGCCATGTAGGCATGGCCAGGTGGGCATGGCCAGGAGGTCATGTGGGCATGGCCAGATGTGCATGGCCAGGAGGTCATGTGACTGGGTGTGTGTTAGGTTGTTGTTTTTTTGCCTACTGGGCCTCAGGGAAGCCTCTTGGGGGAATCAGCTGTGCTGTGCAATTTAGATTAGATAGAAAGCAAGAAATCTGATGTGGTACAGCTGATCTTTGGAAAACAGCTGATCGTTGGGAGAAAAAAGGAAATACCTTGCTCTTTGGAGTAAACAGGTTCACTCCCAGCTGATCTTTGGAGCTACTGGTTCGCCCAAACCAGTCCAAACCAGTAGAATCCAATCCCTGGCCTGCCTGATAACAAAGAGACCCCACTTAGATTCATTCATTCCGCATTTTGTTTTATTTTGTATTCTTATCATACAACCTCATTTGATTGCCTCATTCATGACTGCTGTGAAGGTCTGAACTGTTTCCAGAACCTTTTCCCTCTCCATCCTAAAAATCTTTTCCTAACTAACTGCAGGAGGGTGATTTTCTTTTATCACCAGAGGAACAACTGCCTCCCCTTAGGTCAGAAACAGGCCTCCGCAGGCTATGAAAACTGAATTGCTACTCCGAGCAACAAAATCTTCCAGAGAATAACCAGGATTCCAGGATAAAGAGAAGAGAATGTGTCTTCTTCTCCTAATCCTATAGGATTCTTGCTTTGAAGAAATTCCTGGGAAATATCACCCCAGGTAGGGTCCCCTGAGGGCCTCCCACATCCCCTGCCCTCCCCACTCCTGACCCAAGGCCCCTCCGGCATGGGAGGGGCCGCACCAACCAAGGCTAACAGCCAGCAGCCCCTGTGGGAATGCTCAAGGACCTCGGATGCGAATCCATGTTCAGAAAAGAGGTGGAAACATCTTCTTTTGAACCTATTATTTGAAACCTGCACAAAATGCAAATGGAGGCTGAATTCCCAACTGTGAAGCCATTTCTCAAAGCCTTATTTTTGGCATGGCTGTTTCTGACCCCCCCAAAAAACCCCTTGGAGTCTAAAGATAAATATCCAAGCTGCAGACTGAACACCCCAACTTAATTGCCCAGGCTTTAAATACTGCTGTAATATTTCAGGCTTACCCAAACAGATTTGCTAGCTGATATATCAAAAGGTTCATAACGACGGAGGGTAACTATGGAAACCTTGTACAACTACACATTTTCCATGGCAACCAGGTCTCCATGGAATACTAATGAGTGACCATGGCAACAGCAAGTTAAAACGAGGATGTCTCAAGATGAAAATATTCCATGTCTCATTTATAAAGAAAAACTGATATACTTACTTTATACAAATCTCCATTTCTGAAGCAAAACATAGAATAAATACCCCTACTGTGAGATGCCAAGCGCTATTTTAAGTAAAGCAGGAAGCAAAAATACCTCCCTGTTGTATTGAATCAGAATTTTCATTTTTCTTTTTTTGGGTTTATTTTTTCAGTTACGCCAAGGGAAACAGCTCACTTCTGTGGAGCAAAATGCCTCCCACATATGCTTCGTATTGGGGAAAGTTGCAAAGTCATTGGAGATCCAGGCTGGGATTGCAAAGGGAAGCCAACTGGTCAATCGCAGCTGCCTGGACTCCAGCCATTTCCTGCTTCCAGCCACTAGCATTTTGAACCCTGGATGAGAAACGGAGAGGAGCCGACCCTTGGATTAACCCAGGGACCAAAACAAAGAAAGAAGCTCTTCCCACACCACTGGTTGGGCAAACTGTGGCCTGGTCATCAATGCTTTCCTTCCTTTCCATGACCCCTTGCCCTACTTATTGATTTTTTTAAGTGTCACAAATACATTAATCCATTCATTCATTTCCTATTTATTTTTATAGGAACTTTTAAAAGGAGGCAGTTATATATAGTTTCCCTAAACTGCTTGATATGCAAGGAACAATCAAAACTGCCCAAGAGGCTCAATGTTAGAAAAAATATATTCTGAATGGAATACAATGAGAATGTTTCTGTAATTCTCTGAATGCAACGTAAGAAACTCTGCCCTTGTGGACATGGACACATCTGCTGCACTCTTATCCAAGCTCCACAGTCAACACTGGTTTGATCTGGTACCACTTGCCTCCCCCAGAAGCATCCGGTAGCCCATAAAGACAAATATTTTTCTCTCCCTCTTTTTCCCTCTAAATGAGGGGTCCCCAAACTTGGCAACTTTAAGATTTGTGGACTTCAACTCCCAGAATTCTCCAGCCAGCATAATCCATAAGTCCACAACAGAGGTGGGCTTCAGCAAGTTCTGACCAGTTCTGGAGAACCGGTAGCGGAAATTTTGAGTAGTTTGGAGAACCGGCAAATCCCACCTTAGACTGGAGATTTTACAGTCTCCTTCCCTGCCAAGCCCACCAAGCCACGCCCACAGAACCGGTGGTAAAAAAAATTGAATCCCACCACTGGTCCACAAGTCTTAAAGTTGCCAAGTTTGGGGAACCCTGCTCGACATGAACAATCACATTTTCCTTTTACAGCTCTTTGCCAAAATTCTCCATGCTTCTTTGCATCAGAACAATAGTAAGGATAACAGATGAGTTCCAAAGGAAATCATGCCCAGAGTTTCCAATTCCTCCTTTCCACTTCATCCCCTCACCAAATCCCAGCCTCCCTCCGATTCCCAGGCACCGGCCAGATTCCTTGCCTTCCACCTGCTGCTAAAGATTTGGTTGCTTTAAGAGGGCCGCATCAGGGTTCTGTGTTTGACCTTGAGGGGCCGTGGTGGGCCTGGCCAGCTTGACATCACTCATTTCGGAGGCGGCTGAAGCGCTCTGCCAACGAAACGGGTTCCCAAGCTCTGTTTTCACCTGCGACGGCCTCCTGCAACCCTCTGCCAGTGAAAATGGAAATCAGGAGGGCCGCATGCAGTCCTGCCGAGCTCCATTTTCACTGGCAGAGGCATCACAATGCAACGCTTTATTGTTACCAGGCCAACCCCGCAGGCCAGATCTAAGCACACCCCTGGGCTGGATCCGGGGCCCGGGCCTTGAGTTTGATACCCCTGTTTTAGAGGGTTCATATCTGCCCCAAGCCATGGACTGGGTGGGTTAGCCATTCCCCTAGAACAGGGGTCTCCAGCCTTGGCAACTTTAAGCCTGACGGACTTCAACTCCTAGAATTCCCTCGCCAACTTAGCTGGCTGGGGAATTCTGGGAGTTGAAGTCCGACAGGCTTAAAGTTGCCAAGGCTGGAGACCCCTGCCCTAGAAGTCCTCACGGCTCCAGAGAAGACAAAATTGCCCATTCAAAATATATCCCTTTAGCAAGGCCATCCACCCTTTATGTGTGCTTGTGCCTCCAAGTCAGGGTTGACTCTTGCCCACTTCCAGAAACTTCCTTGGTGGCATTTTCAGAAGTGGCTTGCTCTGGCCTCCTTCAGAGAGAGAGAGACAGAGAGCAAGAGAGAGAGAGAGAGAGAGAGAGAGAGAAAGAGAGAGAGAGAGAAAGAGAGAGAGAGAGAGAGAGNGAGAGACAGAGAGCAAGAGAGAGAGAGAGAGAGAGAGAAAGAGAGAGAGAGAGAAAGAGAGAGAGAGAGAGAGAGCGTGCCTGTGCCCAAGACGGGATTTGAATCAGGGCCTTCAATGGATGCTACTTTAGAAAGGTTGCTTACTCACATGGTGAATTCTTTCACAATATGGTCAATAAACAGAATACCATAAGATCTGGAATGTATGGTACCAGGATTAGAGAATAAATGTAAAGTTGTCACATGAAGAATATGTGGGAATTATAGTAAAATGGGGAAATATTGTACATATATCTGTAAATACTACTATAAGTTAAAAGTAGAAAAAACTATGTAACATATAGAGTAGTAACAATTATGTCAATATGAGTGAATATCATAACCTGAATGCTGTAATGAGTGAAAATGTGGAGTTTTAGTGGTGATTAATAAAAAATTACTTTGATTTTTTTTTTAAAAAAAGTGGGTGTCCAATTTCCACTCCCTCCCATCAGGAGGAGCCAGTAAGAGCTAAAAGTCTGTGAGGTTGGGCATCCATGTTGCAAGAGCCGAGGGAGATCGGGGGGTATGCAAAGATATGAAGTCCATAACTCTTCCTTTGAAGAGTGAATCCAACCACACAAGATTCAGGGAACAGGCTGTGAGAGAAATATAAAAGAGCCATCGCCCAAGCAAAGAAGGCTGAAACTTTATTTAAGTCGTGAGAAGCAAGATAGGATCCGGAGGTGACTCAGGCAGGCTCCCCTCTTCTGCTTCTCCTGAATGGCAGTGTGAGCCACGTAGGATTGTCACGTATAATACAGACATACACCACCACCACCGCCCCATATACCTCTTCTAAATAAAAGATAGATTGTCCATTAAGTGAGATTCTACAAAGGCAGAATTCCATAAGGCAGCCTTGGAACAACAGGCAAACTCTAAAATTTAAAATTTAAAAAATTCAGCAGTGAAAAGGAAGATTCAAAATATTATACAGTCTGGGAAAACTGATATAATTGGATAAATAATAGAAACCAGTGAGTAAATCCATAAGGAAGAATATAAAGACGTTAAAAGTTAGGAGTAACAACCAGATATATGAAATAAGTATAAGGATAATGTTTGATATGTAAGCACCATCTAATTAATTTGTAATGTGTATGTTTTTTTCATTTTTAACAAAATGTTTTGTATTTTGTATTTATTTTTTTAATGTTTAATAAAACTTTTCTAAAAAATAAAAAAATAAAAAATACAGCAGTGCTACTGAATCCATGAATTTTGATAGTGATACTTAGTGCCAGCAACACTTTTTACATACCGTAAGTTAAAATTATGCTTATCGGGTTAAGGACCGAACTTTGGCTTTCTGGAGTTTCTAAATGAGGGTGACTCTATCCTGATTGGTTCCAATCTAACCCCAAAAAGCACTAGGCTGGTATTTAGCACCCCTGCCCCCCAGGGGTGGGATTCAAAATTTTTAACAACTGGTCCTGTGGGTGTGGCTTAAGTGGTGGGCATGGCTTGGTGGTCATGTGACTGGGTGGGTGTGGCTTAGTGGTCAAGTTATTGGATGGATGTAGCCAACTCAATATCACTCACATCGAGGCACGCATCTCCTGGCCTGGCCTCTCATGACTGTGGGGATGCTGCAATAGTCGTAAGTGTGAAAAATGGTTATGTCACTTTTTTCAGTGCCATTGTAACTTTGAATGGTCACTCCATACAAGCAAAGTACCAGCAAAGGAGGGAAAAAACTCCAGAGAAGTTCCTGAGACAGGAAGTCTAGTCCTGCCAAGAATGTAATAAGGGTTAACAGAGAGGCAGTTTCTGTCAGCAACACCAGAATGTTTCCTTCCTGCCTTCCTTACAGGATTAGGCCAGTATTTTCTTCTAACAACCGGTTCTCCAAACTGCTTAGAATATTAACAACCGGTTCTAGTGAATAGGTGCAAACCTGTTGAATCCCATCCCTGCTGCCCCCCCCCGCCTCCATCCCAAATTCTCTCCTTGCTTCTGGTTTGATGCCAGCAAGGATTTTTGCAGGCCCAGATTCCTCTATAACATAACCGTGTTTTATCTTCTGCAGTTCTTCAGAGTGAGGGACAAATGAAACTCTGGAGAAAACAGAAGTGAATCTCTATGGTTTAAACCAGGGCAACTCTACGGTCTCCACCCTTGGCAACATTAAACCTGACGGACTTCAACTCCCAGAATTCAAAGCTGGCTGGCTGGGGAAATCTGGGAGCTGAAGTCCGTCAGGCTTAAAATTGCCAAGGTGGGAGACCCCTGGTTTAAACCATCTATCAAGCCTGTTTTTCCATTCTAGCCTCCTGATCCAAAGGAAGATAGAACACAATTACACCAATGAAGCTTGTGCCAAAATTGATCAGAGCTGAAGAACCCGGAGAGGCCAATAATGCAGGTTACAGCTGCTCCTCCAATGCCGCCTCGGAGTGCTTGCATGAGACGAGGACGCCCCCTGCTGTCCCCTGCTTCACCCTGCACAGCTCTTTCATCCGCGCCACATTATCCCCCAGCACTCAAAGCTGATCACGCTTGAAAACAAAGGAGCAAAACCACCAAGGAAGAGACAAGATTTGAGTCTGGAGGGAGGGAGGGTGGAAGGAAGGAAGGAAAGAAGGGGGGGAGGAAAGGAGAGAGGGAGGAAGGAAAGAAAGGAGGGAGGGAGGGAGAGAGGATGGGAGGGAGGAAGGAAAGGAGGGAGGGAAGAATGGAGGGAGGATAGGAGGGAGGGAAGAAAGGAGGGAGGGAGGAAAGGAGAGAGGGAGGAAGGAAAGAAAGGAGGGAGGGAGGGAGGGAGGAAGGAAAGGAGGGAGGGAAGAAAGGAGGGAGGATAGGAGGGAGGAAGGAAGAAAGGGAGGAAGGAAGGAAGGAAGGAAGGAAAAGATGATCCGTGTCTAACCCTCCTTAGTTTTTCTCCGAGATCACCCAAGAATAGCTCGATGTTCCCATTTAGTTATTTTATGAGATCTCTGGACATAAAAACCCGCATAATCAGTACAGGTCCTGTCATAAATCTACTCATCCAATGTTTCAGGAAACCTCCATGCATTTTTTTTTACCCGTGTAGTCATGCCTTTAGTTCAGCTACACAGTCCCTGCTCGGTTGTGGCAAACTTTCCTGAGGAGGCTCTTGTTACCAGAGTAGGAGTGCCCGGCAGATGAATTCTCCTCACCCTCAAAGAGTTTGGGCAAGTGACAGGCCTCGTAGTCCAATAACTTAGAGAGCCAACAGCCCAACATCCACAACTCAAGTCTTATTTATCTTCTGTATCCCCTCATTCTGCAGGCACTGATTGCCCGGACTGGACCTTTCCTAGCAGGCTCCTGTTGTATCAAAAGTTTTGTGTATGACTATGAGGCAGGCGGCAGAACTCGCCCCAGAAGAGGAGTAGATCCTGCTCACAATAATAAAGTGTCACAACAAGGCCAACAGCCTGATCAAGTAGAGCTGGCATTTGACTGCCCAAAACAGATTTGACCAAGTGACTGGCCATCCAGGAATCTCTCCAGAGCACAAGGGGCTGCCAGGGGAATCTGGATCTCACACGACTAAAGCAAAATGTACAACACAACAACAATGCTTTTTAAAATAATTGCTTTAGCACGGCAGTCATTCAATTACAAAGTTTCTCAAAACATGAATGACTCACTAAACAGTTTTGGTTTTCAACTTAAAATTGAAGTAGAGTTATTTCCTGTTCAAAACCAAAATTAAAGGAGAGATGAAGTAGCTGCCACTAAAGGCAAGCAGGATTCCTTTTGAGAAGACATTGGTGCTTTTAAACAAACAAGCCGGTTCTTCGGAGATCGTTTGGCGTGTCAGATTGGCAAAAGTAAACCCTCCTGAACTGAGCTTCACCCCCATTCATTAGATCAGGGGTGTCAAACTCCCATCATGGATCTTGACAGACTAGAACACTGGGCCCTATCTAACAAAATTAAATTCAATGTAGAGAAAAGTAAAGTCCTACACTTTGGCAAGAAAAACCCAAAGGACACAACATAGACTAAGTGAAACCAGGCTCAGTAGCAGTAACTGTGAGGGATCTTGGAGTCTTAATTTAGGTGGAGACAACCACCTAAATATGAGCCAGCAGGATGCAGCAGCAGCCAAAAAAGCTAATGTAATCCTAAATTGCATTCACAGAGGGATACAACTGAGATCAAGTGAGCTACTAATATCATTCTATAAAGCCTTAGTAAGAGCAAACAGAGAGTACTGCATCCAGTTTTGGTCACAACACTATAAAAAAGATGTTGAGACTCTAAAAAAAAAAATGCAGAGAAGAGCAACCAGGATGATTAGGGGACTGGAGACTAAAACATACAAAGAACGGTTGCAGGAACTGGGCTTGGCTAGTCTAGGGAAGAGAAGGACCAGGGGAGACAGAAGAACATCTTCCAATATTTGAGGGGCTGCTAGGGAGGAAGGGGCCAAGCTATTTTCTAAAGCCCCTGAAGGCCAGACAAGGAACAACAGATGGAAACTGAACAAGGAGAGATGCAACGTAGAAATAAGGAGAAACTTTCTGACGGGTGAGAACAATCAAGCCATGGAACAAAAGTTGCCCTTGGAAGTTGTGGGAGCGCCATCAGTTGAGACTTTCAAGAAGAGACTTGTCAGAAATGGGAGGAGGGCAGTGGTTCCCAAAGTGGGTGGTACTGACCCCTGGAGGGCGGTGGGATGACTTAGTGGGGCAACAAGAGGCAAGGGGAGTGGCAGGGCGCAATTCTGCCTGGGGCTCCGTCGGCCACGAGTCAGCTGAGCAGCTCCGGTTCCGGCCCGACTCGCCCCATCACCTCCTGCGCCTGCGCATACCATATGCTGGCAGCCATGCTAAGCCTCATGCCTGCTGTTCTGTTTTGCCTGACTCAGCAAATTTTCCCTATTTTTTTTTTATTAAAAAGCAGGTTTCTACTACTTCCTCCCCACACTGCAGCTATAACTCTTCTCAAATCAGATGTGAACACACACATATTGTAAGTATTCTGATTTTCAGAGCAGAAATGGCAGAAGCAGAAAAATCAAAGAAGAAATGTAGACAATATTAGTGTGGAATATCTGAAGTATGGATTTATACCAGCACCATCAAACCAGCAGTTGCCACAGTGAAAAAAGTATTTTCTAATGAGGCAATGAAGCCTTCCAGGCTGAACTAACATTGAAGAAGGCACATCCTGACAAGGCAGACAAATACCTAACCTTTTTTCAATTTCAAAAGCGCCCAACACTGTCACGCATGTTTTACAATGCTTCCCAACAAAACACTGATGGTTTGCGTACATCCTACATTTCATTGCTGATTGCTAAGTCTGGAAAGCCACATACTATTGTTGAAGAACTCCTCCTACCAGCCATTAGTGAGGTTCTGAGTACTGTTTTGCGTATGTCACCACATGATATAATTAAGACAGTTCCTCTCAGCAACAATTTAGTGCAAAGACACATAGATGAAATGGCTGAGAACGTGGAAGGTGTATTGTGCAGCATACTATGAACAACAGACCTTGCATTACAGCTGGATGAATCAACTTTGCCAGGCAATGAATTTTTGCTTCTTGCTTATGTGCCCTTTATTAAAGACAAAGGTTGACTCAAGAGTTGTTATTTGCAAGGCAACTAAAAACAGATACTAAAGGGAAGTCAATATTTCATGTTGTTGGGCAGTTTTCAAAGACAAGGAAATTCTGCTTACCAACATACTTGCTTGTGCTTGATGGAGCACCATCAACGACTAGTCGCTACTGTGGGTGTGTTGCTTACTTGAAAAAAGCAGTGCCAAATGTCTTTACCATTCACTGTGTCATTCATTGCCAACATCTGGTTGCAAAAANGCCAAATGTCTTTACCATTCACTGTGTCATTCATCGCCAACATCTGGTTGCAAAAAACCTCAGTGATCACTTGCACAAGTCATTACACACTGCCATTATTGCAGTGAACAAAATTAAAGTACATGCTCTCAATGATTGAGTGTTCTGAGAGCTCTGTGTTGAGAATGATGAAGATTTTGATCATTTGTTACTTCATACAGAAGTTCATTGGCTATCAAAAGGCAACTGTGTGAGATGCTTTTACAAGCGTTTTTGAACTATTGTGGAGTTTTCTGAAGACAAGAATGCTTTGCTCAGTGATGAACTTAAAGAGATCAGGCTTGCCATTGCTTATTTATCAGAACTCTTTGCAAAGTTCAATGAAGTGAATTTGCAGTTGCATGGAAATGAAGTCAATTTTATTAAGGCCAAATCTGTCATCTCTACATTTATTTCAAAGTTAACTCAATTCAAGCACAATTTAGGCCATCACAAGTTATACCATTTTCTGAGCTTGTCTGAGCTAGAAGAGAAAGGTGGGATACAAGATGATGATCTGCAAATTTTTTATGACCCTTTGGACATGTTGAACAAAGATATGTCTGAATAATATCAGGATCTTCTTTTGATGGAAATTCCAGATTGGGTGATGAATCCATTTTCAGATACTGAGGAAGAGGGGGTAGTGGAAGAACAACTAATAGAGCTGCAAAATGATATTGAGCTGGAGCCAAAGTTTAAGAAATCATACCAAGAGTTTTGGTTTCAGAAGGAAATTTCTGATTGCTATCCTATGGACAGTAGTTAAGAAGCTCCTGTTGCATTTCCAACATCATATTTGGTGGTTTCAGTATGGTCATCCAACTTCTCTCCAAGCAAAGAAATCGACTCCAGATTACTGAACATGGTGATTTAAGACTTCTGCTAAGTGACTTAAAATCAGACATTGGGAAATTGGTACCACTTCATCAAGTGCATCTATCACATTAAGATGTGATAGTGATCACATATCTATCATAGTAAGATAGATTCACTGAACAGTGAAATAGTTATTAAATTTTACTGAGTTTACAAAGTTACTAGTTACTAAGGTTCTTGATAAATGACTATCAGTCTTTGAAAACCTGGTATCACTGGATCATGTTCAACAATTTTGTTGAACTAACATTAACAAAAAAGATTTTTAAATTGGATTTTGAATAAATGTCCAATTAATTGTTACAGTTTTGAATTTTACTGTTGCTATATTCCTTAGTCAGTCATGCAAACCGCTATTCCGAATAATGCTATTTATAGGGGTGGGGGTGGGGGGCACTGAGGATACGTTTGTAGCATCAAGGGGGCGGTAGACTGAAAATGTTTGGGAACCACTATTCTAAAACTAAGAGACCCACCTGAAACAAAAACTCCTTTGGATGAAACCAGCCATTACACACACACACACACACACACACACTTCTAAACAACTCTAGTGCCTTGCCTCCTTGTCTGCTTTTAGCCAAAGACTTTACAAGTGCCTGACAGTGTCACTCGCCTCCCAGGAAACCCCAGGTGATTGACTGGGGTGCATGCACTGTGCTGGCAGCAAACTTGGATCGGTACCTCTTCCATGCAAGCAAGCCTCTCTCTCCGGGCAGCTGTGTTGATGAGGTGGACTTGCAGGGAGTTGGAAGGGGCAGATGGTTTTTTTAGACTGTGTGTTGGAATTCCCTGCAGCATAGAGAAAAGTGATGAAGGTTCTTCCCAGCTAGTCTCCCAGGGACCAGGCACAAATGGATGATCACGCCCGGTCCTGCATTGCCCCAAAAGATCAGCAGGCAAGGTTTCTGGGTCCAACAAAGGGGATGCGGGCAGGACTTCCTCCCCTCCCTTTTTGGGGAGATTTTTAAACAAAGGGCTGGGAACTTCAAGCGAGGTGTGCACCACAGCCTTGCCCACCCCCTGGCAGCTTTGCCCTAGGCAGTGGCTTGGCTTTCCTGACTGCCTGCAACCTTGCCTCCCTCTCATGGCTGGTGGCATAGGGAAAGGTGAGCTAGCCAGGGCTGAGCTGTCACTGTTCTGCTCACTGCCAGTCCACATCTTGTCCCCTGCCCAGATTCTTGCAGCTACTGGGGGCACGGGGAGTGACCAGGGAGCACGAGGCTATGCTGCCAACATTGCCTCACCAGGCCAGGCACTTTGACAGAGTGCGGACTACTGCTGTGAGAACGGTGTGAGCCCCATGGGCGGGAAGATAAAGCTGATGATGGGGAAGGAAGATCCACTCTGGCAAGGCTTGACTGCCTTTCAGGCCCAGCTCTGGGCTGCCACCTGCTCAACCTCCACTCTGCCTCAAGTCCCACATCAGTCCGTGACAAGGGGACATGCTGCTTCCAGACCAACCTGTCCGTCAGATGGGAGAAAGGACAACCCTCAGGGGAGGCATTTTCTCTCATGCCCACATGGAAGGCCCTGTGGAAATTAAAGTCCAAAAGGCAGCCTCGCCTTGCCATCCCCACCAATGAGGCAGCCCAGTGGTTGAGTGCAGCAAACCCAGTGTTGATCTTCCTTTCCCACCGTCAACATTACCTTCCAGCTCATGGGGCTTGCACCATTCTCTTGGTCAAAGCGCATAGGCCCATGGGCGGGAGAAAGAAGGAGCGATGGGGATGGTGTAGAGTCATGCTCCCTGATTGCCCCCCACCTTGGCAAGCAAGGACCAGCAGTTGCGGAGAATCCAGGCGGGGAGCAAGATGCAGGCTGGTGGGGACCCAAGCAGCAATGGGTCAGCCCTGGCTCGCCTCCCTCTCTGCCACCAGCAAGCCAGGCAATCTGGAAGCCGGGGACAGTGCGTGGGATGGAGCCACAGCACCGGTGGTGAAGCAAGCCAGGCAGGGACCATGAGGGGGAAGCTAGCTAGGCCACGAGTGCTGAAGGTAGTGGCAGTGGCCTAGGCTGGCCCAGCAGTTTGGACTTGACCAGGTCTTGTGGCGGTGTAGGTAAGGGTGGCGGCAGGACTTGACCGGGCTTGCTTGCAGGCTCAGCTTACTCACCTAGGGAGATCAGGGTAGCAATGGTGGGCAAGCAGGCAAGATGAGGAGTGACTGGGCAGGGTGGGGAAGGGTGGGTGTGGAGGAGCGGGGCCAGTCTGTGGCGTGAATTGCCAGTTCTCTGAACTGTACAAAATCATAACAAATGGTACACCTGTACCACTCTGAACTGGTAGAATCCCACCCCTGATCTGACTGTCTCTCTTCACTAAATCTATTTTATTTTGAGCATTAATTTCAGAAAAGAGGAGAAGATAGAAACAACATTTATTTAAAAACTATTCACATTTTATGCAAGTACTTTTTATTGTTAGTTATTTTACACAGGTCGTCCTCAATTTATAACTATTCATTTAATGACCATTCAAAGTTAGAACAGCAGTGAAAAAAGTGACAAACCTGTCATGCTCCTGTCAGAATCTTATTCCGAGGGGGAGGCCGAGCAGCTGACAGGAAGTGGGAGTGTGGTTCCATTGGCTGTGGAAGAAACTGTGGAAGAGCAAAGTCCGGTTGGGCAGAGCAGGGAAGAAGTAGAACAAGGCAGAAGGAATTCAGAGGAAGATCCAGGCCTACCCCTCTTCATCCTAGGGCACACAGAGAGGAACGGAGAAGGGAGCAACGTGAGTTACGTGGCTTATGGGGGAGGAAAGGGCCCTGATTCCCTTCATTAGCTGCAGCTGGGNGGCTTATGGGGGAGGAAAGGGCCCTGATTCCCTTCATTAGCTGCAGCTGGGAACACAGTGTTTAAAAAGGGAGGTTGTGCACAGCAACTTTTGGGAAACAAATCATGAGTCATCTGTTGAGGCTTATCTGGGTTCCTGGAGTCTTCCCAACTTTGTGTTTTGTTTTCTGGAATTCTGGAATTCCTTATCCTGCCCTGTCAAGTTAATTACTGCAGCATGGTTGTGTGGATTTTATTTTATTTACATTTTTTATGTACTTTGTTTTCGGACTGAATTTCCTCCACTTAAAGACTGCTCTTGGGAGAGTTTTTTCTTCAGCCAAAGGTAACCTGGACACTGGGGGCAAAGTTGGAGGTATGAAAGGGATTCTTCTTACTTATGTGACTGTGTTGCCTTTGTGCCACGCCCCGGGTCATCACATAAACAATTCTCACACTGTTGCAGCAGTCCCATGGTCATATGATCAAAATTCAGTTGCTTGGTAACTGCAGTTGCATTGTACCAGAGTCATGTGCAGACTATTTGTAATCTTCCCAGCCAGCTTCGGACAAACAATGGGGGAAGCCAGATTCACTTAATGATATGTGATTCATTTAATGACATGTGATTCATTTAATTATTGCAGTGGTTCACTTAACAAAAGAGGTAGTAAAATGGAGCACAATTCATGTGCCTTGCTAACAAGTACCTTGCTTAGCAATAGAAATGTTGAGCTCAGTTGTGGTCATAAGTTGAGGACTACCTGAACTGTTATATTGTTTTGCCTTTAATATAAAGCAATGTGACACCAAAAAATATGCATTAAATAAAGCAACAGCTATGTCAGTGATGGAATTCAATTTTTTTTACTACCGGTTCTGTGGGCATGGCTAATTTGGTGGATGTGGCTAGGTGGTCATGTGGCTGGGTGGGTGTTGCTTCATGGTCATGTGACTGGGTGGGCATGCTTGGTGGTCATGTGACTGGGTGGGCGTGGCCAACTCAATGTCACTCACATCAAGGGGTGCCTCACCTGGCCCTCCCCCCTAGCCATTCCTTGTCACCCAGCCTACCTTATCTATAGTTCTGTAAAAATGTTGTTCACCTTTTTTGACTTATTATCTGCATACTATAGATTTACTTTCATGGACCACTGAAAGGAGGAAATGGCTCACACTGCTTTTCTCAAGAGTGTGATAGGCAAAGGCTTTTAAGGGGCTGCCACAAAGAAAGGGGGACAATGTATTTTCCAAAGAGCAGAATGCGAACAAGAAGCAATGATGGAAACGAACAGAGAGAAGCAACCTAAAACTAAGAGAAATTTCCTGACGTGAGAACAATTAACCAGTAGAACTGCCTGTCTCCAGAAGTTCTGGGTGCTCAATCACTGGAAGTTTTTAAGAAAAGACTGGACAGCCATTTCTCTGAAATGGTATAGGGTTCACCCGAAGGTCCCTTCTAAGTATTATTCTGAACCTTTCCAAGGATTTCTACTCAGAGTTTGGCATCCTCAGTTTTCTTGCCTGAGCTGGGGGTTGGACTAGAAGACTTCCAAGTCCCTTTCAACTCTTGTTAAACACATGTGTATTTTATGCTCTGGACTATTAACATTGAATGCATGTAAACCTGAAAAATATGTGGTAGCCCTGAGCAAAAGAAAGGCAGAAAAATCACTCTGCGTATTGGGACAGTGTAAAATATTAACACTGATTAATAAGGAACAATTAAAAATAATAGCACAAGAATTTTCTTCTCTATCTCTTCCTATTTTTTTCTTTTTTCTCTCTTTCCTCCTCTCTCTCTCTCTCTCTCTCATACATAACACACACACACACACACACACAACACACACACGGCATTTAACAGACAAGCATTTGGAAAGCAGCTCCTTTAAATTCTCCAAGGCTGGAGTGGATTCCCCCACCTCCTCTGTCAGACTGCACTCCTTCTCACTCCAGCACTTTAACTCACAAGGGAAAGTGATACTTGCAACGTCCATGGGAATTCTTGGAAGAGTTTTTAAAGGACCTGCTTCCAAAATGCATTTCTTTTATGTTGCAAAAGTGCTCCAAGGCTTGATTCATGCCTTTCTTCCTTTCCCCTGTGGAGAAAGAGGACGTGGGGAAAGGAAAACTAGGAGAGCGATTGCAAGTGAGCGACCGGGCGACTTGGTTGGGGGCGTGGCCAGCCAGGGGTCACCACTGGTTCGGCAACCCACACCAAATAACCGTTACCGGTTTGCCGAGTAGGTGCGAATCGGTTGAATACCACCTCTGATCTACATATGCTAAGGTAGTGTTAAGCCTGGACTGTAACCAGGTGTAGTGGAAAATGAATAACATTATTTTCCAGCATG
Organism: Laticauda laticaudata; assembly: GCA_004320025.1. NCBI lineage: Eukaryota > Metazoa > Chordata > Lepidosauria > Squamata > Elapidae > Laticauda > Laticauda laticaudata. The sequence continues at coordinate 23,977 of BHFT01042521.1, forward strand.
TTTGCAAACTTTTTTTTAGTGCTTCTGTCTTGAGGTCGGGGGCGGTCAAACTGGTGGCCCATGGACAGCATGTGTCACATACAGGCCACTCCCACCTCAGCTCTGCAAATGGTAAAAATGTCATGAAATGTCATGTGATGGCAACATGACATGGTGAGTTTGACATCTATGCTCTAGGTAGAAAGAGTAATTAATAACTCCATTTTAATTTAGAACAAGTTGACTTCCACATTCCTTAGATAGGAAAATATTTCACTTCAAAATAATTTGTGATTTGGGATCCACTTTTTTAAAAATGAAAATATGCCAAATCGTTATAATGAAGCTACTTCAAGAGTGAATCCTACTGAAGATGAATTGTTATAGAAATGATGACTTGTCTTTTAAATACCTGAATAGGTCTTCTTTTTCCTTTCTGTCTTGTCCTATTCTCTGACCTCTTTCCCATTCATCATATCCATCCAGGTTTATTCCTTTCAGCTCCTTCTTCCTCCATCTCCATCTTGTTACTTGTCCCTTTCTTATCTGCTCTTTCTGCTGGAAAAGGGAAGGACAGTTTTTGTGTACATCTGGGAATGGTTTGTTGTATCAGTATAAGGGGCAGATGGCATATGCCAATCCAATTTTAGTTGAAAGTGGATTGCCTTATTTTACAGACAGTTACAGCTTTTTTTCTTTTCTTTTTGTTCTGCTTTTGCCCTTTTTGGCATGGGCCTTTTAACAAGAATGTGTTTGTGTATGTATTTATGTATATGCCTGTGTGTGTGTATCAATGTACAAATATAACATGCATATAGGTGGTTCTCAACTTATACCATTTGTTTAATGATTGTTTGAAGTTACAGTGGCACTGAAAAAGTGATTTATGACCGTTTTTCACACATGCAATTGTTGCAGCATCTCCATGGTCACATGATCAAAAATTGGGTATTTGAAAACTGGTATGTATTTATGACAGTTGCACTGTCCTGGATCTGGGATCATGTGATTACCATTTGCAACCTTTTCATCTGGCTTCCAACAAACAAAGTTAATGGAGGAAGCCAGATTCATTTTACAATAACATGAATTATTTAACAACTATAATGATTCGCTTAACAACTGTGGCAAAAAAAGATTGTAAAATGGGGCACAACTCACTCAACAAGAGCCTTACCTAGCAACAGAAATTTTGGGCTCCATTATGATCATAAATTGAGGACTACCTATATATATTTGGAGAAAAGAATGTTTTCAGGACTGATTTCAACTTGATTTGAGAACTCTAGGCCTTGTACGGCATTTTTGTCTGTATAAAAATTTCTTTATATCTATCTTATAAGAATTAAATCTTAAATTCAGGACAAATATTTATTCAGATAAATGTAATATATGGTCATCAGAAATGTTAATGGAAACCACATAAAGGCAAGCTGAAGAAAGAGTAAATAGCACTCAGTATTGTGGTACAATTTTTTTTTTCAAAAAACATTTAAAGTAAAGCATTCTTGCTTTTATTTTACAAAGTGGAATTAATATTGCTAGATGATTGATTACCAATTTTTTATGGGATTTAAATCCAATATTTTTTACATTCATCAATTTCCTTTCACCAATATTTTTTAAAACCCACAACTTTTTAAAAATGGACAAATGCCATAGGAAAAGTAGTAATCATGTAGCTTATTAAAAAAAGAGGAATTTTTTTCCCTTGAATGTCTTATCTGAATGCTGAAACCTGTCTCATATGCTGAAGCATTCATATGAATTTACAAGGCAACTTTCCTTGTTTTTGCTTAAAGTTGTTTCACTTCTCATCTAAGAAGCTTCTTCAGTTCTGAAACAATTTTCAGTACTGTACTGCTATGCATTCTGTTTAAGTGGAAGTGATGTTTAGTCAAATTACATCAGATGGAGCTTGTTCTCATTTGAATCTATAACACAGAATTTCACTGTGGTGTAAATTGATGAGAATCATAGTAGGTATGGAAATCCAATAGAAATTATCCTCATTGAGGAGGAAGGCGGAGCTTCGTCTCGGTGCTACAGCTGCGATCTCGGGGCTCTGAGATCGCAGCTGATATTTTCGCCCCTGGTCGGTCCTAACGGACGCTAAACCGTCAGCCGTAAGAGACGGGGATTCGTGAAGGGCACAAGTGCCAGGGAATCCCAGAGATATCCAGCAATATATCGTCTGGTCTATGATCCAGGAGAAGCCCTTTTGCTGGAAGCGAAAAGACAGCCTCTCAAAGCTGCTGAAAGCCGGGACAAAGGTCCGAAAAGAAAGTGTCTTTTGAGCCAGTGGTGTGTGAATCGAGCTGCGGATAGAAATCTTTTTTGAATTGCAAATAGGAGCGTTTGAAAAGGAACACCTTGAACAGAAGAAGAACTCTGTGACTTTATTTTTGGTTTGACTGGAACTGGCTTGAGCAGGCGGCGTTTTTTCTTAAGAGATGTCAAATTGAGGTTGTTGTATTTTTTCATTATCCTTTTTATTCTTTACTAGAAGAACTTTAAGTGTACTTGCAGGTAACCCGGATTGATTTTTTCTTATATATATATTTGTCATGCTTCTCTTGAATAAACAGTAATTAAATCTCTCTTTAGGATAGAGGCTCCTTTGTTTATTTCTTCTCTTACGCTTTTCTTCTATTATTGTTTGAGTCTTTTATAAATTTTTTTTTTTGTCCTGGCTGGGGGGGGAAAGAGTATGAAGAGAATCCCTGCTGCACCAATGCGCAACTAGAGGCTACTTGAAAAATACCTATATTTGAGACAAATGGGCGAGAAAAGTGTATAAACACATCTCTCTCAAGCCGACATTTTAATTTGATAAGATAGAGGGAGAACTTAGTAAAATATATTTACAGGGCTTTCTTGGACTCTTATCAATTATTTTCAGACACACTTGAGACTTGGCTTTGTAAGCTGCTGGAGAAGAAGAGTTCTATAATAAGACTTGAATTAAGAAAATAGAAGTGCAGTGTGCAATATTAGTAGATATAGTATACTTGTGAATATTCCCGCTCAGCACAGATCTTTGTGTAAAGCTCTAATTTCTAGTATTTTCTGCTCTTCTTATTTTAAAAGGAAAGCCTTAGTATTTTTTTTTTTTTCTTTTTTTTGTTCTCACTTTTTTGTTCCTTTCATCTATTGCTTTTATGGGATCACCTCTGCCTTTTCCTTTTTGAATAATTTTTGGTTTTTTTTTCTTCTTCTCTCTTCCTCATTTTTTCTTTTCTTATGGGCGGATTACTTCAATTGGACTAGGTATAGAAGAACCTGAAGATTTTTCTTTTTCTTTTTTCCCTTCTTCCTCTTTGGTTTTGGACTTTTTAATTATTGACCTTTTTTATTTTGGACTATAATTGCTACTCCTATTAAGGTGATATTAAAAGTCAAAGAAGAATCTGAAGTTTTGAAGCATCGGAAGAGCATTATGATGCAGCTGAAACCAAAAATCAATTTGCATCTCCGCTTTTCTCACCTACTGCTTCCCCACCATGCTGCTGATCAACCATTAATTCAGGACATGTTGAAGCAAGATGAAAAAACAAGAAAAGTCACTACAGATGATTATGATAGGATTCAAGATATTCAAAGATAAAAATAGATGCTATGAACAGACAAAAAAGAGGAAGATCGTATGATGAAAAGTGGGAAAATATTTAACTAAAATGAGGCAGTATGAGGAAGATTTCCAAATCAAAAATGAGGAAGAAGGAAAACAAGACGAGGAGAAGATATGAAATTATTGATACTAGATTAACAGTGGGTAGAACAATAGAAAAAGGGGAGTTGGAGGTGGAGATGAAAGGTCAGCAATTTTATCTTAGTTTCAAAATTATAGAGACGAGGAAAAAGGAGAAAAATTGGCTGCGATAATGATTAGAAATGTTGGCAGATGTTTCTGGGAAATTATCATGAGAAAAATATGATGAGATAGATGAGGTATTATCGAGTTTATACAAAGAAAAGGCGATGAGAAAAATAAACTACCAAAAGTTCACTATTAATGTACCAAAATCCCATCATAACACCATAATACGCATGAGTAAGATATAACATTGAAACATAAAAGGTAAAAGAGATTGTGGTTTTAAAACAAATACCTACAGAGTGAGAGAGATGAGAAGCTAGAATACCCGAATTTCTGACCTAAAACTCTTATGGAAAAGAAGTGAACTCATAGATGGTGATACCACGAAGCGATACTTTTCTATGTGGCAAGAGCAGCAGACATAGAATTGATTCAATGGAAAAAAGCAGAACTCTTTCTATGCAGAATATCTTTTGGAAGAAAGAGACAGGAGGTAGAGAAAGAGACGGTCTCAATTAATTGAGTTATATGGAGGAACAACCCGAGACTGTAAAAGAGTAAAGGAGTTTGCAGGTGACATATGGACAGTAAAGCAACAACGTGAAGAGATGACCACGAAGAACTATTATAAATATAAAAGATAATTACATGGAAGAAAATAAAATGATTACAGAGAAATTAAAGGGACTCAACTCAGCTGTTTAAAAGAAGGAAAACCTTTATATATAAAGTTGAGAAAAAAATTTGATATAATTTGCCTACAAGAAGTTATCATTAAAAAACAACATGAGCAATTGTTAATACAACCAAAGGTTAGGGAAAATTTTACTTCTCTGGATCAATGCAAGAAAAGAGGAGTGGTCTATATTAATAAGGATATTTTCGCAAAACTGATGCTACGGAATGAAGACGGCCAGAGTATTATGCGGTGAAAAACGGACAATAAATAGACAAAATACTCCTGATATTGCAATTTATGCTCCGAATGATACAACAGGTAAGAGTTTTATAAAAACCTACATATGCAAGAAATACATTAGACGGATTATGTCAAAATATAATTATGATGGGGGAGTTTTAATGGAAATTGTGTATACAAATTGGATCTATCAAACTAACGATCTTTGAATAGTAAACTAATCATAGAAAGACTCTCCCTAATTCCTTTTTTAAATTGATAGATTGAATTAATCCTTAAAGATATTTGGGAGAGAAGAGAAATGTTAAGCTAAACAAAGTTATAACTTTTTACTCTTATACGGCAATTTATGCATGGTCCAGATTAGATATTGATTTGATTCTGCAACAGAATAAGATATCCACTTCCAAGCAATAGAACAGTATTTGAAACAAATACTTGGGCAGACCATAGCCAATGATGGACAATTAAATTGGACCAGGTACAACAAAAAAAGATTGAAGATGCGACATTAAATAACCACTATTTTAAAGGAGAAAGATTTTAGTATCAAATGGATGAGAAGGAATTAGGCTTTTTCTTTAAAGAAAACAAAAAAGAGAGATACTTCAATGCAAAATGTCCTGGGATACAGATGAAGGATATGCTACGGGTTATTGATAATAGATTTATACAAGAAACAAAAATATATAGGAAAAGACAAGCCTCCAGAGACCTTGGAAGATGGAATTAAAGACATATAAGAAAGAGAATTACAGTAAATGCAAACAGAAAGAAAAGATATTAAGATTTGAAAACTGGATGTAATTAAGCATCAAAATGGACATTAATAGGCGAAAGAAGAACTGGCACAGGCACAATAGAAAACTTTAAACAGAATTATTTGAAGATGCAAATAGACAAGGTAGATTGGCTAGCAAATAAATTTGAGAAAGGATAAGGAATCAAAGAAATATTTGAAACTAATGGATAATCAAAGGCCAAGTTTATATGTTGGCTAATAAGGAGAAAAAGAAAATATTCAAGATTTTTTAATGGCAATGTATTATAAACAAGGAAATATGATTACGGTATTCAGGATATAATTAAACAGCTATTATACAGAAGCTAACTTACCAAAGATACGCATAAAAGAGACTGAATGAAATATTAGAAAGAAGAACTATAACAATTGAAGGTAATTAAACGAAGCAATTTAAGAGACAAAATAACTGGGAAAGCACCAGGTCAGATGGGCTTCCGGGCAGAATTCTATAAAAAATTTCAAGAATCATGTGCAGCCTATTTCCACTCTTAGAAGTTTATAATGGAAGTTATATGTTAAAGAAGATAATACCCAAAACATGGTTCAGAGGCTTCAATTATTCACACTTATTCCAAAAAGAGGCCTGACCCGCTGCAAATTAAGAATTATAGACTGCTTTTTACTTTATTGAATGCAGATTATAAAATTTTGCTTCGGGAAATAACTCAGCAGAAGACGTATGAAAAAATATTTAAATAATTTTATCATTTCAGATCAAAAATAGATTCCTGCCAAGAGAGAAACAGTTAGAGACAATCATGAGTAGTAATTTGACACTTGGAATAGCTAGTGAGGTCTCACCTGAGAAGCAAATGGCTTTGGAGTATTTCTAGATAAGCTCTCAAAAAGCTTTTGAGCAATGTGAACTGGAGATTTATGTTGTTACTGAGAATGTTGGTAACAGATGGGTTTTTGCCAGAAAATTATTCATATAGCCAAAGAAGCCATATAAATACTATAAACAGACGGCAAAACGTAATGACTGGATGGAGGAAATTCACAGGATCTTATTGAATATAAAAATAAGGACTAAAGAACAAGGGTGTCCTCTATCCCTTTTTTTTTTCGATTAATCGACGTGCTGTGACTCTTGTGACAGGCCTTCGTATGCCCAGGCTTTGGAAAGTGGCTTAACAAGGAAAATTAAGTGGAGTGATAAGAGGTGTATAAAAAGACATGAAAATTAAAAAGAAGAATTTAAACTACAAGCTTTCGCCTGACGACACTTAGCTTTTCATCTTTGAACGGAACCGCCCGGTTAGAAAACGGCTCCAAAGTATTTTGAGAAAGAAGAGGACATACGGTGAGATGGCTGGCTGAAGATTAAACAAAGATAAAACAAAGATCTTAACAAAAAATATGTTAATGAAACAAAAAGAGAAGAATTGACAGATCTTTTTGAAAATATTCAAGTACAAATTAAGGTTAAGTTATCTGGGATATATTGACGCAAGATGGTAGCACATTAACAAGCAATAATAATTAAATACTAACCTCAAACAACAGATAATTATAGATTTGAAGAAATGGGGCAAAACTTGCAATTGATTCATTAATAGGTGAGAATTTCAACATTAAGATGAATAATTTTACCTAAATGTTTATTTTATCCTTTCAAACAAATTACCAATTAGACTTGGAAAAGATTATTTTGGAGACTAAATAAAATCATGTTAAAGTTATATGGACAAGGTAAAATGAGGCGAGAATAAGTTTAAGCCTATTACAGATGCTAGAATTAAGCGGAGGTTTTGTTGCCTAATTGGGGAAACTGTGATTATCAAAGCTTGCAAGTTTGATCGTGGTCCAAAGAATGGATAACATTAAAGAAAACATAGTATGTTGACATAGTAACAGGCCATTGATTTACTGTTGAGAGCATCGGCAATGCTTTTTTATGGTACAAGGGAAACTAAACAACACAGGGTATCTTTAGCAAGTATAATAGTACACGGTCTTTGTGGTTAAATTGGGAAAAGAATTAAAGAAAAACGAATGTTGATGAAAATTAATCATCCAGTTTCGGTTACTCGCACTATTGAAGCATATTCCTATCTTTATGATTTATAAAAAAAGGAACAAACAGCTTAATATGGGGAATTGTTTAGATGAAAAGGTGACTCTAAATCGATGCCAAAACCTTAGAGGAATCAAGGTTATAAAAAGATGAAATTGGATTTCATATCGCGCACAATACTCAAAGATATGATGTAAGATTTCTAAAATGGGAAGGATTCACTATGATAAACAGACTGATTTAGATAAGATATTGATGGCGGGTCTTGATGAAGCAAGTATTAAAAAATGTCGAATATGGTTATTTACTTGGGAATTAAACTTAGAAAGCGAAGAACAAGTTAAAGAAACTATGATTGTTTTGGGGGAAAAATTTTGGATCATGATTGATTTAGGAAATGGCAAAAATTATTGGTCTCAAAATTATAAAATGAAAATATCACCAGCATATAAAGAAAACTTGTATAAGATGTTTTACAGGTTGGCACTTCCCCGACGAAAGAATAGCAAGAATGTTTCAAGAATAAATCTGAAAAATGTGGAAATGTCAACAGATACCTGGCTTCATACTATCATATGTGAGTGGGGACTTGTGAGGAGGCTAGAAAATATTGGACTAAAATTCACATATGGTTGGAAAAAATGACAAAGAAACACATTAGACTTGAAACCAGAGACTTTTTTTATTGGGAATTCTACCTGACACATATAATAAAGAATTGAAATATTTGATTGTAAATGTATTAACAGCGGCTAGATTGTATTTGCTAAAAATTGGACAGAATGAGAAAATTACCCACTACAGGAAGAAAGAATTATTAGAAAATATTAGAATGTGCTGAGATGAGTAGATTGACATTTGAAATTAGAGAGCAAGAAGATAAACAATTTTATGAAATTTGGGATCTTTTTTACCAAATGGCTAGATGATAAAATAAAAGATAATAGAATATTAATATTATATTTATAAAGAGTTTTTTTTTTAGGATTAATTTGTTACGATTATTGGATTTGTTATTAGAATAAATTGTTTTTAAAGTATGATTATCCCATAAAGAATTAAAGATTAGTAATATCAGGATATGGGATTGATAATATTAAATTGTTATGCAATATAATTGTAATTGAAACTGTAAAATGAATGCACAAACTGATGAAAACAACCGACACACCGGGCAAGAATATATGAGAATAAATGTTTTTATGTTATGTATGTTATGTTTGTTTGTTAAAAATTAATAAAATTCTTTATAAAAAGAAAAAAGAAATTATCCTCATTGACTTTTAAAATCATTTATACTTTCATAATTTAATTGGTGAAAAAATCTACAATAGTAGTCGTGCTTGAGACCAATCACCATGAATTTAAATATTTTTTAAATAGATATTTGAATCAAAGTTTGTTTCATTTTCTTCATTCGTCATCTCATTATAAGCAACTAAATTACTATGACATTATTTGACTTTTTTTTGAGTGGAAAAAGGATTGTCTTTTTTTCCTTTAGAATATAATTTTCTCTTGATTTGAAATTTTTGTAGTGTATTTGCTAAAGAAATTTGCTGAAAGTATATTTTTCTTATCATAAGAAATAATTTAGGCTTTTTGTTTCTCTTAGGATTTCTTGTTACAGATATTTACTGTTTTTCGAATATTAATACGGCCAGAAATGTTTCCAAAAGATTGGACAGTCATGCGTTTAGTTGCTAACAAGTAAGATTTCTTAACTACAAACATAATCATAATATGGGTCTATATTTATTGAAATTGTTGCTTATTACTTTCTGTTTACAAAATGCCAACAAAATTCATTTCCTTATAATACAAGCCAAGGAACTTCACAGCCTTTTTTAACCTAATGATCTTATTTGAGTATAATATAACTATTATATTGTCCGTCTGTCTGTCTATCTATATTTATTGTTTATTATGTTTATGATTGGTAGTTTATGAGATTATAAATGAGAATTAATTATTTTATTCAAGTTAAACCTTAAATATTTGCCATCCTCTAGTGAATAACAAAAACATGTATTAAATTGAAAATGTTTTTAAGATCAGCATTAAACAGTCCCATCAATAAATTCCAAGTTGGCATTCTCATGAGACAAAACTTTGAATATTGGCTATTTGGACAGAATAAAATGCCTGTCTGTTTCCTCAGGGTCTTCAATAAACTAGATTTTTTTTAACACAGTTACCTAAGTCTTCTATGAAAATATAGCACAACAAACTAACAAAACTGCAAAAAATACTCAAGATGAAAGAGGTGCGATCTAGATGACATCCACATTCAAATCAAGATCTTGTTATAATTTGAAAAGATTTTGAGATGGGATGGGGAAATGCCTAGACAGCTTCAGTTATTAATTTCTTCAGCAGTCATTCAACTTCACTTTTTTTTTCACTGAGTCAAATTATTTTAAATGTCTATTGTTTTTCCCCATGAGCAATAGGCTATAATCAATTCCTGCTGCTATTCTGTTAAGGCCTGGGGCAGGCAGTAAGGCACTGTTCTAATCAACAACAGTTACAAAATAGCAATGTAAGTTACAAAACATTGTTTTCTGAATGAAATGATCAACCTTTGGGATTGTAGCAAAAATGGCTGCTTTAATTCCGACTGGAAACAAAACTCTGAGAACAGATACTGTACAAATGTTTGGGTTTTATAATACTATACAAGTGAATGTAAAAATGTTCTGCCACCATTGAATAATACTCATCATGCTTTTATGCTGATTAGATGTTAGTTCACTGACATTTAATTGTCTTTCCAATGTGTTAGCAAAGCATATTTATTAGGACTTCAGCATCTACTTCTCCCTGATCCCTATCCCATCTTCCCAAATCCTATGGTATTTTGATCAAGTAGTGTATCTGCAGAATAATCCAGTTCAGGAAGCAAGGCAGAGTTAATATTTGGATAAACACAAGAAAGAATGTTTTTTGCAAAAAATAGATTTGCCTGAGAATGCTTAGGTATTTAAGTCTTTAATTTAATTATTCAAAAGCCCTGATGATATTAATAGCAGTCAATGATTTTGAACAAAAGGGATGGTTCTGCATTCGAGAGAGCATAAGTTTTTGAATTTATATTTCATGCCAAAAAGAAAAAAAAGCAGTTGGGACAAACTAGCAATATGTTACAAAACAAACCTAGCGATACACTAGTGTATTAACTAATTCTGTTCCATCCTTCATAATACATTTTGTGAGTTTAAGAAATATATTGAGAATATTTCATAGTCTTCACAGAGTGAGGTTCAAAGTCTGTATTATAAAACTTATAGATTCCTATTTCAGACCATTTTAAAGATTTATATTTGTGTATCTTTTTCTCTGTAAATTGTTTTTTTGTATTAATAAAAATAACAAAGATATAAAACAATGTGTAAATTGCTATGTGAACAATTAAATATATAATCCATCTTTTGTTTTTCTAATAGTGTTATTATTACAACAGTGTTATATCTTTCTGATGCCCTTCGCAAAAATTTCTTAAATGAAAATTTTGATTACAAGGTAAGCTAGCAGTTGGTTTGTATTATTTTATGCATGCTTTTATTTAAAGCACTTGTGTAGCTTCCCATCTTAATCGCAATAGCATTTAGACTTATATACCACTTTACAGCGCTTTTACAATGCTCTCTAAGCAGTTTATAGAGTCAGTATATTGCCCCCAACAATCTGGGTCCTCATTTTACCCACCTCAAAAGGATGGAAGGCTGAGTCAACCTTGAGCCTGGTGAGATTCTAACTGCCAAATTGCAGGCAACTGGCAGTCAGCAGAAGCAGCCTGTAGTACTGCATTCTAACTACTCCACCATCCCAGCTCTTAAAATAAACTCTAGATGGCTAGACCAATTATGAAGCTCTTTTTGTCAAATGCTTTTTTAAATTGTTTCTCCAGTTTAATCATCTTACCCCAGTGTATGTGTCAGCAGTGACAGCTATTCTGCACCACAGATGACAAAATAAAAGTTTATGCCAAACCCTGGGTAGTTCCCAAATGATTTTAATTCATCTTCACAGCATCTACTTCCTTTTAACTGGGAATAATATGGGTACGAAGTTCTGTTTTTATAATAAGATATAATAAACTTTATAATAGGTCACATGCAATGCAATACAAAACATCATGTGTTTATATTATAATTTAATGTTTATAATAAGAGAGCCAGTTTTCTGTAGAGATAAAGGTGCTGGCCTGGAAACAAGGACATTATGAATTTTAGTCATGTCTTAGGCATGAAAGGTGGCTGGATGATCTTGGTCTCTTAATCCAACACATCAAGCAGAGATGTTTTCTGCAGGAAATAGGAGGAGGTAGGAGTATTTTTATATTCACTGCCTTGAGTTATTGATAAGAAATAATAATGGTGGTATAAAATTCTAACAAATAATTAGTCACCAGTCATTTTTAAAACACACTGAGACATAAATAAAGTAACATTTACAAATAAGTGAAAGAAACAAAGAGGAAAAAATAACAAATTGTAATTAAAGAGGTTTCAAACACAGTAACATTCATTAGAAAAAAATCAAAATGACATTGATATAAATTCATTGATGTTCTCATTATTGAATTACTTCATTTCAATTGTTCTGTTCAAATATTTTGACTTATCTGTAAGTTGGTTAAATCATATTCATTAAGTGAGTAAGTTAAGAACTGCTATCCCTTTGATTATGCAGTTCTTAACTTATTCACTTGTTGGGAAGCACACTGCTTTTTAGTTCCTTGGAGTCTTATCTGGGAGTTGACTGTTCTCAGGAGTAGGCAGTCAGATTGGGGAAATTTCAACACAACTTTGCAACTAACAACAAGCTACACTAATAGTATATTTAAAAGAAATGCAATGATAAAATTATTGTCTATTTGCAGATTTGGGATTCTTATTTTTATCTTGCTGTCATATTTATAAATCAGTTGTGTCTACAGTTAGAAATGTTCACACCTTCTAAGAAGAAAAAAGTACTAGAAAAGTAAGTATAATTGTTGGATTAAAAAATAGAGGAAATCAGTGTGTGTGGCATTCATTTTTTTCTGTACAAAATGTTATTAAGATTGAAAGTTATCAAAACTATGTGAAATTTGCTGTTGATTATTATTGAGAGATAGAATTTTGTTTTTCAAGGCAGAATTGTTTGAAGCAGTGGTAGGATTCAGCCAGTTCACACCAGTTCAGGAGAACCGTTTGTTAACTTTCTGAGCAGTACTGCGAACAGGTTGTTGGAAGAAATCTCTTTTTTTCACTTTACAGGGCTAATCCTGTCGGGAAGGTGTGCCTCAGTATTGTTTCTAGCCTAATCCTTATATTTATTGCCCTGCTTAAGTATTTTCAGAAACTGATTCGCCTACATTGCAACTACTAATGGTTCTTGGCAGTACGCCCAGATTAGCCAGCTTCTCTGGAGTTTTTTTTTGTTGTTGTTGTTGTTGTTTGCTGGTACTTTGTTGGGGGCTTGACTTTTAAAAAACTTTTTACACTGCTTAGGGCATATTTTGGGGGTGTACTTCCAAGAGGCAGGATGCAAACTTGGCACTCTGTCTGGTTTTTTCATTGCCTTTCTGGGGGCATATGATCCCTCCTTAAATCTGGATTTCTTTAGGATATCTTGTGAGGTGAGTGAGACCAGCTGATTCAGTGATGCAAATGGATCGAGGATTGCTTCTTCTGGATGTGATAGGGTGTGCTTTTTGATGTTGGGAGGAAATACTCCCCTGTTGGAGTTCTTCCAGCCAGGGCGCAACAATCAATGCTTTGAAGAAATAATTGAACAATGAAGCATATGTTAGCTGCCGGAAAGAAGCTTTTAATGACAAGGAACCAAGATGAGTGACATTCAGTAAGGCTTCTTGGCTAGCTAGAAAGATTGACATTCAAACATGAGTTCATATACCCTTTCTGAGTTTTTGGTCTAAAGCTTTTTTGTGGTGAAGTTTAATTCTGTGCTTGGTAACGTTTAATCTTGCTTTTGTTGATGGGATAATTTTCCCTGTTCAGCTTTGTTTGGAAGGACAAGGGTTAATCTCTGTTTCTGAAAATAAGCATGGTTGAGAAATCTGGCTAGTTCCTGTGTCTATTTGTTTTGGTAATTGATTTCACAAGGGCAGCTTCTATAAACTCTGGCAATGAGCCAGACAGTTTTTTTTCCTTCCCTTGTGTTTTAGTCAGAAAGGATTTAAAGAGTTTGTGATTTAATTATTTGTATTGTGTTTGGATTATTTGCTGTTTCATGTCTTCTTCCTCTATCTGGGGAGGGGGCCTCCCTTCAGTCAGTCAATCAGGTCATGATTGTCCCAAAAGTGCTTTTTCAAAAGCGTTGAAAGAAATATCCATCTGTTCAGTTCCAAGTGGGAAGAAAGACACTGGAAACATGAAGGCTGATTGGGAACATGGTTTATTTTGTTGAACAGGACCATAAGGGTTTGAGGCCCTGGGCAGCTGACCAATTGGTTTGATAAGTACATGGATTTTTATACAGTTTATTCTACAGCATTTTGTAATTTAGAGGCTTGTTTTGTGTATTTTGTTATTTGATTTTAATTAGTTTGTCTGCAAAGGCTGGAAATGAGTTGGGGTTTTAATCTTGTTTAATGTAATTAATCCTAGATGCTGGCTTCCTTGGTGTTTTGATTCTATTTTGAATGGATTATGAAATCTGCATTTTTAAAATGCAGTTTCTCTTCAGTTTCTTTGGGGCTATTAAGAAAGACTAAATCTGTTTCCTGCCCTTTAAGACATGTTTATTTCATATTTAGGGAAATATAATTTTCTGCCTTTTTAATATTTCTCAAAATATTTATTTTTTGGTGGGGTTTTTTTGCTAACTTTCTACAAGAGACAACTAGACTTTCTTGGTTTACAGAAAGTCCAGTTGCCTCTTGAAAAAACACTCTTTGAAAGAGACAAGAGTCTCTTTCATTGCTTAGAAGTGGATAAGGCACTGATAGTAAGATTAAAAAAAGGGTGTAGGGATGTGGATCCTTCAATTCATTTTAGTTTTCTCTCATGATAATAAGGCTTAGTAACATGGCACCAGGCTTGAAGTTTATTTAGGTATCTGTGGCATTTACTCGTTTTATTGTGATCCTGACAAGCTTGGGAGACTTGAACCTGGGTTCCCTATATACTCTGTTGATTTGTCTCTTTAGCTTGCATTTTGTAGCCCAAATATGCCCACCAACTTTCTGGAGAGCTTAAACCTCTCTGGTAAAGGGTTTCACTTTATGAGCAAGAGTTGGCTGCTGATAGTTATTGTTGCACTTTAACTATTTTCATTCCTCAAGTGCTCTGACACCCTGCCTGATTTGTAATACTGGGTTGCAGGTATTGCTGAATGGTTTAGATTTCCATGATGGCTGTGGCTATCATTGATCTTCAGTGTTTATTCCCACATTTGTGATCTAATGATTGGTATTTAGGGCAGTTTTTTGCAAGCAAAGAAGCTTTTTGTATTTTTGTACAGGTAATCCTTGACCTACAACAGTTCATTTAGTGACCATTCAAAATTACAATAGCACTGAAAAAAGTGACTAATGACCATTTTTCACACTTATAACTGTTGCAGCATTCCCATGGTCATGAGAGGCTTGGCAAGGTAAAGCTCCCCTCAATGTGAGTGATGTCAAGTTGGCCACAACCACCCAGTCATATGACTACCCATGTCTCCCCAGTTGGTCATTAGGGCAGAGAACCAGTTGTTAAATTATTTGTATCCCACCACTAATTTGAAGTACATTTGATTATTTGAGAATGTTTTAATGGGATTTACCTGACAACATGCACAGTGCTCTTGAATAAGTCTTACCTGGTTTACAGCACTTTGATTTAATGGTTATAGCTCACTGAAATTAATGGAGGAAAATATCAATTCAAACAATAAGTAGAATGCACTTGTTAGAAATGATGAGGTATGTAATTAAATCTTTGTGTCAATGATTCCTATGGTTATAGAAAAAAAGATATCGGTTGATATCTAGATATCGGTTGTATATCTTTATCTATATATATAAAAATATATAGATATTGGTTGTTTATAACCGATACCACTTTGATTCTTTAGTAGTAAGAACATAAGAAGCAACATCAATCCATCTACAATCTCTGCAATTGTCTTCCACAAATGCTTGTCCATTATTGGATACAGACACAGTGTTTGAATAGTTCAGAAATATTCTTTCTGTGATGTGTTGTGGTTTTCTAGCTGCTTTTCATTTTATGTTTTAATATTTTGTGAAAACATTCTGTTGGGTTTTTTCTCTGTAATAACAAATTGCTTACTTGCTGCAAACATACAAAAAGTACGTTTTGTGATAAAGTGAGATGATTAATGATCTAATCTGATTTTTTTTTAATGTAACAGATATGGTGATATGCGGGTGACAATGGGGTGTGAAATCTCCAGCATGTGGCAAAATTTAGGTAAGATTAAATATATGGCTTAAGCTTTAAATTTGCATAAATGTTTGATTTTCAATATGTGTGTTTAGAAAATGTTTTATGCAAACCTGTTTATTTGGTATCCAGAAATAGTCAGTACTCTGCATGTCACCTAGTTCATGGAATGGGGGCAAGGCAGCCTTTGAATTAGAAATACTAGTTTACATGCAACAGTGCCAGTAGTTTGGCATTAAATGGTCAGGTACAAATAGCTAAACTCACATGTTAGGAGTTTAATTAGCCATTTTATTGCTCAAGTCTATATAAAACAATCTCCTCAGACTGATCTTTTCACCTAGGTGAAACTAGATAAAATTCAACAGCATTCAAAGAAAGTTCACCCCCTTGTGCCTATTTAAAGACTTTAAGCTAATTTCTTCTTTGAATTCTTCTCCTGGTTTTCTTACAGAAACTGGGCTTTAATGATTCTTAAGGCATAATGGGCAAAATGTGCCAAAACTGTTTGGTATTGTGCACTTACATGGGAATGTGGCATATTGCATGATTGTAATAAAGGCTGGTAACCAAGCACATTCTTTAATAACATACCCTGTTTCTCCAACAATACGGCCTCCCCAAATAGGAAGTCCCAACATGTTTTATAGGCATGAAATGAAATTAAGCCCCTCCCCCAAATTAAGGCCTATATTAAAACATGTGAAATGGGGGGGGGAATGATGGGGGGGCTTGCCATTAGGAAGTACTTTTGTTGCACACCCGGATATGGTGCTGCCTGCATTGACCCCAATACTAACTGCCTCACCAACGCCGAGGTCAACATCCAAGCCGTCGCCACCCGCCCACCCAAGATGCAAGGGGGGGGATTAAGTAACCCCCGAAAAGCCCCATTTTTTCAGGGCTCAAAAAAAAATAAGACTCGGCCTTATGTGAGAAACACGGTACTTTAATAATATACTTTTTACACTTGTTAGTACAAGTTTTACATGAAAACCTTGTAATGGGAGGTGGAGGTCAGTATTAATTATCATGTATCATGTATTGGCAACTATGGGATATAAAATATATGAGGAGTATATATGCATTAATGAATGAAATAAAGAAAAATAGATATTTTGTGTTTTATAGTTTGTAAAACGAAAAGCAAGAAGTGAGTCTAATATCTGGCCCACAGGGTACTTAGATCTGTCTGATCTGCGGGGATGTCCTGGAAACAGCAAAGGACCAGCCTGTGGTCAGTGACTCTGCCAGTGAAAACAGAGTTCAGGAGGGCTGCATGCACTTTTCGCTGGCAGAGGGTTGCAGGAGGGCCGTCACAGCCAAAAACAGAGCTCAGGAATCCGTTTCTGCTGGCAGAAACGTGCTTGGGCCATCACATGCACCCCTGACATGAATGACATCGAGCTGGCCACACCCACACTGGCCATGCCCATCCCGGCCTCCTGAGGTCAAACACAACCCTGATGTGGCCCTCAATGAAATCAAGTTTGACACCCCTGGTACAGATGTTCCATGAATGAATAAACTTATATGTATTTCAGGAAATATAAATTGGTGTTATTTACATAGTTTTAAAACTTTATGAAGTAGGAATTACTTGATTGATAATATTTGCTCAATATTAGATTAATATTACTGAAATTGTAAAATATTTTTTATTTAGTTTAGTGCCACTAAGTTAAATCAGACTCTTGCTGATTAATAATGTATATGCATATGCTCCCAAAAAGCCTGATTTTAGAAATGCATTGTACCTCTTCCAGAAATGTTCCAGCAGTTTTGTCCATCCTACTAATTAGTTGTTCTGCTTCCCTCAGCCTCTAAGCATTATTGTGCAGGATATTTCCCAGCTTCCATCTCCCAACTTCCTATATTCCCCAGAGTGAACAGAAATGTATTTTGGGAAAGGGATGGTGGTAGTTAGATTAATGCAACATATTAATTTGAAATTTCAAAAAATTCAGAAATTATATATATACTATATATATATATATATATATATATATATATATATTTTTTAAGTCTCGCGGGTACTTACATTTGTGGCTGTTAGCTTCCTTCGGGTATTATCCCACGTCATTGTAGTTCTGTGATAAATTTGTATATATATATATATATGTGTGTGTGTGTGTGTGTGTGTGCTGTTTAGCTTCCTTCGGGTATTATCCCACGCTCATTGTAGTTCTGTTAAGTTGTAGCAACGTTTCAGCAGAATCTCATCTGCATCATCAGGCTTCTGTGTAGATGTGTGTCTCACAGTTCCTCTGTTTCAAATTTGAGGCTGGTCTATTCTGATTGGCTATTAGCCTGGGTCTGTGTTCATTGGACTTGGAGTTTGATGATTGGTGTTTCTGGTTTTCTTCTGTCTGTTTTGTGGCTTTGATTGGCTGGCAACAGCTCTGTTCTTGTGTTGGAGGCTTTCAATGCAGCTTGGCTCCAATGTGAAAGGACGGCTGCTATTCATCAGCAAGCTGCTATTTCATTAGCAAGCTGGGTTGCACCTGGTGCCTGGTGGGGGGTGTTTTGAGTTGGAGGCTATCAGAGGGAGTCTGTTTTGTGCCCAGGTGTTTGCCTGCCTGTGGTGTGGAGATCTTTCTATTTGAGAGTGCAGGCTTCCAAATGATTGACAGTCTGCTGGAATCATCTCTTCTATTCATGCTGTCAGGTCTTTTTTGCAATCTCTATGGCTTCTCTGATGATTCTGTGGCTCGGGGTTTTCGATAGTGGCTAGGGTTTTAGTGCCATTGAAGTTGATGTTGTGACCTGTGGAAATGGGAGTTTAAAACTTAGCATTGAAGCACAACAAAAAAAAGAGTAATTTGAAAAGCAATCATAGTATCAGGAAGAAGCAGAAGGGAGGATCACAGAGGGAGAATCAGATAGAAAAGGGAATAAAAGGGGAGGGAGAAGAAGAGAGGAAGAGGGAACAGAAAAAGAAGCTACAAAGGACAGAAAAAAGATTAAAGGTACAGGAAAAGCATACAAGAATTAAAGTTATAAACCTATTTAAAAGACACAGAGACAATGGTTAAAATTTACTTAAGGAGAGGATTCTGCAAGGGTGCATGGGATAGCATTGTTATATTAGAAATGAAAAGGGTTAGAAAATATGTTTGATGATTAAAGTGATAGAAAAAAATTGGTATTTGATGTGTAATGGAATATTTGTTTTGTAAAGAGAATAAGGCTCTCAAAAACTTCAAA
>BHFT01042525.1:0-28931 GCA_004320025.1 Laticauda laticaudata
TTCTCTGTTTGTAAGAATTAAGTCCAATATTGCGTTCCCTCTAGTTCCATCCTCTACCTTTTGGACAATGAAGTTATCAACTAGGTTGGTTAGGAACTTATTTGATTTCTCACTTGGTGCAGAATTAGTTTTCCAAATGATATCAGGATAATTGAAGTCCCCCATTACTATTGTTGTGTATTTCCTGCATATGTTGGCTAGTTGTTTGGCAAAAAGGACATCTATTTTTTCTGCTTGATTGGGAGGCAGGTAGATTCCTCCAAGAACAAGTTTATTGGATACATCATATTGGCATAACTGGTGAAAACAGACTCTAAAGGTTTGCATGGTTTTCACCTAATTAAAAGAGTAAAAATTGCCCTTCCCAGGTGTCACCAGTCATATTATCAAATGAATATAGCTGGCAGGATCCTCTCCTCCTTCAATATCTACCTCTTACGAAGACCTTGGTTCCCACAAGAAAACTTAATTTGACTGTTAGCTGGACTATCTACTTCCTCTCTCCCTTCTCCCTTTTCCCTCAGACTTCGTGACAGCTATGAGGTAGCACAAGATGGCTTCAGCCAGGTTCACTTCAGAGTTGATAGCAACAGGTACAAGCAGAAGCAAAATCTTGGATTAAATCAAATTAATATTTGGTTTGTGGGGCCTGGATATATAAATTTGAATATATACTAAAATGAAGTAATTTGTTTTTATTACATTCTATTTAGACACTTTTTGTTGATTTATGCTGTCTGTGACATCACCACCTATATGGCACAGATTCATGTGATGAAGGCCAACTGCATGAATGAAAACCTACTTATAGTTATAACTTGGCAATAAAAGGAAGAGTGTTAAGAGTGTGATTTAACAAAACCCCAGTCCCCCCCCCACCCCAAAAAATCTTATTTTATTTTACCTGCAACACAAAACACTGGCTTATCTTACAGACCTATTGTAAGAGTAATTCGGAAGCAATCCACCCCAGCTATAACAGCATATGCTATAGCTTTTTAATGGGAAATGTTTGATTGAAAGCATTGCTATATTCTTTTAACAAATCTCCCTAAACATCCAGACATAACTTGTCAGAAGAAAAACAAGAACTGAAATATTCAGGAAACAAGATATGTGTGTACATATATGTATGTGTGTCTGCATGAGCAAGGTAGTCTCCTAAACAGCAGATGCAATCTTTCACCTGCCATGTAAAGTAAACAATCATATCGAGCAATATTTTGTTGATTGGGACTGCTCTTTTTTTAGTCAAAACATGACATTCTGTATTCTATCACATTGGTGGATTTTTTTATACCCTTTGGGGCAGAACTAAACTCCATCAGTCCTATTTTAGAACTCCTATTATACTTTTATGTAATTATGTTATGCAGTATTTTGTTAAAGACTTAGTTCTCAGCAATTGTTCCAGTATTAATTCAGTAGTATAGTGAGAGAAACTACAATCCAGCCACTTCTTTGAAGGTCATTTTCTGGACTACTCAGTTCTAATAGCTTCAGAATTCACACAATGGTGGATATATACTGTCTCCCAGCCAATCCATCCAAGGCTTATCACACTATTTTGATTTGTTTTATACTCAAAATTCAAGCTTGGGGATGTAAAAGTGCTACTAGTCATATCATGTTAGTTAAGACATTTTATTCCTTTTTAATACCGAGCCTGCTTTTCTTTGATCTTTTACTATTCAGACTGCTAAAGCTACATCTGGGCAGCATCAGAAACTCGGATTACACTATATGCTTTCCCGGTGCCAATGTGCTGGGAAGCAAGAGAAGCAATTGCTGCATTTGTTATCATAAAGATTCAGAGGCTTTGCTGGGGATTTTGCTGGTGAATAAAAGCAACATCTCAATGTCAGTTGCAGCACTAGTCATCAAAGCAATCCAAAGTGTTGAACATAACACTCTGATCCAGTATATCCAGGAGTGAACAGGTTTTGTCATTTGGTGGTTCTGATCTTTATCTCTGACTGATCTGTCTTTTGTGATTGGTACCAGAAGACATTGCCCTAAAACCTCAACAATGTTCAAGTAATGTATTTTTCCCCTCAAAATCAAACACAAACCTTCTTGAGAGAGCTTTAATATAATTTCATTTGTGTATGCTAGCCCCGTCCAAAAGAATACTTTTTTCATTAGAGAAGAAAAATGCAGCATGCTAATAGAGACTTCAGTTCTCAAGGAAAACTGGAGAGATTCCATGCAACTGTTTAATGGCATCTACAGACACTTCTAAATATATATATATTTTTATTTTCTCATCACTCACAAGCACTCTTTTGACAATTTACAATTATGTTTTATTTCTCCTAGATGAGCCCAGATACTTCAACTAACACAAGCTGGTGGTTCTGAAACATAAGGATAATGGATAAATTGTCAGGATTATTATTATCTCTGAAGTATTTGTTCTCTAGCATGTTTTTCCTTAAAAACCAGGAAAGAATTATGAGGAAGACATGCATTGTGCTTAGATTTTTATGACACAGCACTCTGTTTTAGAAAAACCTATATTTGGGCAGCAACCCTACTGCCAATTCATTTAAAACAGGTGTGTGAAGCCCCCTCTGCACCCCATTTTGGCCAGCAGAGTGCTGCAGAAGGCATCCGTCCCATTTCCCCTCCATTGGCTGACCCACGCAGAACTACAATGATGATCTGGCCCTCAAAGAAATCTTGTTTGACACCCCTGATTTAAAATAACTTCTAGTGAAGGCCCTTGTTGAATAGACGATCTTTCAACCTCACACAAATGAGCTAGTCTCTAATCTTTCTTCTGTTTTTAAATGAATGTCTTAAAACAAATGGAATGCCAACTGACATTGGAATTTTCACACTTCTTTCCAATTCCTTATGAATGAGCCCTCAATGGCTTATACAAATATAGACAAAGATGCAAGGGAACTGAACATCTGGGTAGGGTAAAGGTTAAGACTAGGGAGACCGATGTTTAAATCCATCCACAGCACTGGAAACTCACTAATCACTGTCTCTCAGCTCAACTGAGCCCAGACATAAGTAAATGAAGAAGGGAATGCCATTTCCTAGAGAAAATTATTCATCTAAAAAATAAATAAGTCTACAAGTACCTTGTCAGCCTTTAATCACTGAAATTGACCCCATAAGACTGAATAAGATATCTCATCTCAGCAGCATTCAAGTGACCATAAATTCATATGATTCTCTTACCTAACTAACCTGTCATAGCTGGGCCTCTAATGTCTTCGTTCAGTGAGGCAGGCCATCCTGACAAATAGTCCTGCAGGAGAACTAATTGGAGATGCAATGGAAGCACTAAATATGCCTTTCTTGATGCATGCATGCACTGCCACATAAAATGCTGATTTACCCTATTAAGATATTCCAGTTAGGTTTATAGACATGGGAGTGATGGGAACCATATTCTAAACTAGGCATGCCCAATCTGTGGGACACGGGGCACATGTGGCCCTGGAGAGCTATTAATGTGGCCCCATAAGAGTGTATAGAAATAAAAGAACTTGTTATTTATGTACATTAACTATATTATATATTTTATATGCAGCCCAAGACAATTCCTCTTAGCTCAGTGAGGCCCAGGCAAATCAAAGGCTTGGGCACGCATGCTCCAAATCAATGCAAGGCAAAACAATGTTTTGTCCAATTTCTCCTATTATGACACATTACAACTTCCATAAGATATCTGGAAGATATGAGATCAGAAAAACCAAACAAGAGATGGGCCAATTTACTTCTCATTCAGTCAGTCCATATATCCTCATAAATAACAATAAAGCACTTAACTCTTCAGCAGAATGTAAATTAGCATTATCAAACTTCACCCCTTTTACCCCTGGATCTTTACCTTCCAATTAAGCTTTCCTGACACAGTACAACCAAACTAAAAGGCCAATATAATGTGGTGGTTAGATTTTAACGATTCCAAGGGCGATCCAAATTCAAATGCTTACCTAGAAAATGAACTTTGAGCTACTTTCTGTCCTTCAGCCTAACTTGCCTCACAGGGTTATTTGTGAGGAGAAAATGAGAAAGGGAAGACATATATATATATAAGACATGTGTGTGTGTGTGTGTGTGTGTGTGTGCTGTTCAGCTTCCTTCAGGTATTATCCCACGTCATTGTAGTGCTTTTAAAGTTGTAGCAACGTTTCAGCAGAATCTCATCTGCCATCATCAGGCTTCCGTATAGAGGAAGCTGAACAGCACACATGTAAGTACCCGCGAAAACTTAAAAACACACACACACACACACACACATTGTATATTTATATATATATATATATAATCACTTGGAGCTCACTGAATGAAGAACTATATATAAATGAAATTAATCAATAAAGTCAGATTATGGCCTTCAGCTAGAACTCCATTTTTGAGCTTTGCAATTGATGCCATCAGACTGTTGCTCAGAGTTATAGCCCTCGCTCAGATGCCTGCTGAGTTTACCAAGTTATGATCTCATCATATTCTTTATCCTTACAGCCAGAGCATATTAGGAAGTCTACTCTCAATGTAACACAGGCAAGCAATTTAGATTTGTTGTTTGCTTGAAAATATCATTTTTAAACAATAGTGCTTTGATATATTTTGAATTTTTCTATCAAATATACTCAAGCTTTATTGCCAAGAAGATTCTTTTAATTGTCTATTTTCCCTCTCCCCCATCCTCTTTTTATCCTTGACATAAGACAATTCCAACCAGCCTTATGCTAAGAGCATGAAATCACAAGATCATCACAGTAACTCAATGTTACAAAGAAGTGTCATTCCTGTTGTGCTGTCCAATTACAAAATAGTAAAGCAGGGATAGTGCACAGCAATGCTGTTTTTTTCTATTTGTTTCAGTAAGTTTAGCACAGCAGGAAATGTGGCATTCTCCCTAGATAATGTGTCAAAACTGCAGTTAGAATTTAAGTGCAAATGGAAGTTATCTTAAAGGCTTCATATGTAGGCTAATAACCTCAGTTGCTTAAATGAGATAATTATACCTTACATAATATATTTTACTTCAAGGATTTGGTATCTTCATTTTAATAAAATCATAATCTGCTCTGGAGAAGAAAAAGTGAAAATGGGACCTCATATGTTAATACTGCACTGTAACACTTAACAGGCCTTTACGTGCTCAGCATTATTTGCATATCATAAAAATATGGTCTACTTTATGTTCTCTTTTCAATACATTTCAATTAAGAACAAGCCAGTTCCCAAGGTTGGTTTAAAGGATTGAATGGACAGGGGATAAAAAAAATCCATCCATATATGTCACCTGCTGTCAGGATTCAGAAGCACCATTATGACTTTTCCCCGTCAAGGAATATACAAAGGTATATTCATTAAATATACACATTAAAAATATGAAACGAAATCAATGCAAATGGTATGCTGAGAACTTTCATAAGACACATTCAAATAAATGACTGAAGTTACACTCACAGTCAGTTTTAAACAGAATTAGGCTTTTTTTTAAAAAAAATCAAACTCAGAATTTTGAATGATGAAATAAGCAGAGATAGGGCAAGTTTACGAAGCATTTTGCCTCTTTTTTAAAATACATGGTAAAGCAGCTAAGAACTTTAAAATTCATCATTATTGAAAAGTCCTTGGAATAGTTTGGACTCGCCTTGTTTTCTACTTGTTAACTTATGGCCCACTGTTTCTTCATGACAGAGCTGCATATTCTGCATTAGGCTCCACCCGGCTACCAAGCAAGATTCATTTGCCAGATTTAGAAAAAGTACTGAACAATTTGGAATCAGGACACCTACAAAACTGTCTTAAATTTAAAACAGGCCAAAATACCGTGATCTTAGATTAGAAATAGTGGGGACTGTCACCATTCAACAGTATCACACGAATGACTTCAGCATATCTGATCCCAGCATACAGTAGGTGTGTTTTAGTTGTTATGTAAAATATTGTCACCACTCCTCTAATAAGTTAAGTCTTCCTTGAGTTGCTTCAATTTTGTGTGATTTCATTCATGTTGTTCTTTGGGGAAGAATACAGAAAGAGGTTGCCATTTCCTTCTCCAGAGAGAAATTTCTTTCATTATCCCATTTCAAAGTTAACAATTCTAGGATTTTTGTGGTCCAATCTTGCCTAACATTTTTAGGATCATCCAAGAATCGGTTATATTTTATAATGTGATGCACTGAGCTCCCAATTTAATAGGAAATATTAAAAGAAAGAAATTACTTTTGTCATCCTATGTTTCTTTTGTGATTCTTAATTTGGAAAATGTATTGAAGAAAATCGCAACATCTTCTATGTCAGGGATGTAAAACTTGTGGCCCGTGGGCCAGTTGTATCAAGCACTGGACACCCCCACTCCCAGTTTAGCGAAAGGGGAAAAAGTTGCCATACGTCACGTGACAATGTGTCATTGCAAGTTTGACACCCCTGTTCTATGTGTTTAGAATTACCACTTGATCCTCTCAAATCTCTTGTAACAGGGATTTACCTGAAACAATATGAATCTACTGTAAAAGAAGTTACAGATTATTTTTTTAAAAATTAAGATTAAAATGCATCACACAGCTTCTTCTTAACCCTTGGAGACATAGTGACAAGTTGTCAACAGCTGCTTAAAGTACCATCATGCACAAAGATATTTTAGGAGAAAAAAATACAATGTGTTTGAATAATGAAATCTAATTTGAATATAATATAATCGTGTCCTTTTTTTAAGGAGAATGAAGGAGATTACATAAGAGGTTTGTACAGATAAATGTTCTATATTTCACATTTTGCAATAATAGATTTTTAAAATGATTTAAATTTTGCCACTAAAAAATATCACCCAGCATGAGTATTATTCATTTATCTCAGAAAAACTGTACCAAAACAAACGGTATCAGTAATTTACAGGTGAAACTCGAAAAATTGGAATATCGTGCAAAAGTTCATTTATTTCAGTAATGCAACTTAAAAGGTAAAACTAATATATGAGATAGACTCCATTACATACAAAGCAGATAGTCCAAGCCGTTGATTTGTCATAATTGTGATGATTATGGCTGACAGTCATGAAAAAACCCCAATCCATCAATCTCAGAAAATTAGAATATTACATTGCAATTCAATAAAAACAAGGATTGTACATAGAACAATATTGGACCTCTCTGAAAAGTATAAGCATGCATATTGTACTCAGTACTTGGTTTGGGCCCCTTTTGCAGCAATTACTGCCTCAATGTGGCTGTTGGCATGCCAGCAATCAGCCTGTGGCATTGCTGAAGGTGTTATGGAAGACCAGGATGCTTCAATCGGCCTTCAGCTCTTCTGCATTGTTCGGTCTCATGTCTCTCATCTTTCTCTTGGCAATGCCCATAGATTCTCTATCGGGGTTCAGGTCAGGGTGAGTTTGCTGGCCAAAACAAGCACAGTAATCCCACAGTCATTGAATCAGGTTTTGTGTTTGGAAGTGTGGGCAGGTGCCAAGTCCTGCCTGGAAAATGAAGTTCAGCATCCCCATAAAGCTCGTCTGCGAGGAGAAGCATGAAGTGCTCCAAAATCTCCTGGAAGATGGCTGTGTTGACCCTGGAACTTAATGAAGCACAGTGGACCAACACCAGCAGAAGACATGGCTCCCCCAAATCAACACAGCACTGTGGAAACTTCACACTGGACTTCAGCATCTTGCAGTGTGGGCCTCTCATTCCTCCTCCAGACTCTGAGTCCTTGGGGTTTCCAAATGAGATGCAAAAGTTGCTCTTTCATCAGAAAAAGAGGACTTTGGTATCACTGAAGCAACAGACCAGTTCTGTTTCTTCTTTAGCCCAGGTAAGACGCTTTCTGACATTGTTTGTTTGTTCAGGAGCGGCTTGACAAGAGGAATTCGACATTTGAAGCCCATGTCCAGGATCCGTCTGTGTGTGGTGGCTCTTGATGCACTGACTCCAGCCTCAGTCCCACTCCTTGTGAAAGTCCCCCAACACTTTTGAATGGCCTTTTCCTGACAATTCCCTCCAGACTTCACAAATTTCACAATATTTCTAATTTTCTGAGATTGTGGATTTGGGGTTTTCATGAGCTGTAAGCCATAATCATCTCAATTATGTCACATCATGGCTTGAGCTATCTTGCTTTGCATGTAATAAGACTATCTCATATATTAGTTTTACCTTTTAAGTTGCATTACTGAAATAAATGAACTTTTGCATGATATGCTAATTTTTTGACTTCCACCTGTATATAACCTGCAATTCAAGAAACAGAAATTTTAGAATACCATAGAATGCAATTTGAAATAATGTTAATAATTTTTTATAATATAGTAGTGTCTAAATCTAAATAACAAAAGTTAGGTATAATTTAGGTATAAAATACTACATACTCTTATTTATTACTGAACCACATGTATTACTCATTTTCAATTATAATAATTTTTAAAAATTGATATACAACAGCAAATTCCTATTTTTCTTCAGGAAAACTAGCAGAGCACAAATCAGCACCACAATTTGCAATTTAAGTTCCTATCAACCTTGTTTGGTTAAGTCACAGGCTTATTTTCCAGGGGAAAAACTTTTTTAAAATCAGATGGGTAAAAATTAAACAATAATTTAATTATATTTTATTCACTAATTTAATGGAAACCACTTCCAGGACCTGATTTTTCAATCAATTACTGTTAGTTAATCCCAACAAGAGTCAATTTGGTGTTGTAGTTAAGGCACCAGGCAAGAAACCAGAAGACTGACTGAAAGGTACTGTTCAAGACAACTGGACTTTCTTGTTTTTTTCATGAAAAATGTTTCATTTCTCATTTAAGAAGCTTCTTCAGTTCTGTTCTTCAGCTTCTTAGAGGAGAAGCAAATCATTTTCAAGGGGAAAAAACAAGAAAGTCCAGTTTCTTTTAGAAAAGCACCTCTGGAACAACCATCAGCTGGGCAAGTGAGAGAATCTCCATAAATTGGAAACTGCGAGTTCTAGCTCTGCCTAAGACACAAACCAGCTGGCTGACCTTCGGCCAGTCACTCTCTCCCAGACTTAAGAAGAAGGCAATGGCAATTCAGACATTTCTTGCATTTACAAAAATGCATTTTTGTAAAATGTACAAAAATCATGCCAAGGAAACTATTTTTGCTTGCCTAGGCCACACTGAGCGAAAAGGAATTATCTTGGCCCCACTGTGAAATAAATAACATAGTTCATTGGCATCCTTCAGTCTCAATAGACTATGGTATCATGCTCTGAAAAGAGGTCCTAAAACAGCATCTAGTGTGGCTAAAAA
The DNA here is from genome assembly GCA_004320025.1 of Laticauda laticaudata. Classification (NCBI taxonomy): domain Eukaryota; kingdom Metazoa; phylum Chordata; class Lepidosauria; order Squamata; family Elapidae; genus Laticauda; species Laticauda laticaudata. Next base: position 9,245 of record BHFT01042525.1, read on the forward strand.
GGCCAATTCAAGAGTGACAATCCCTTCCACACTGAGGACAGATACAATCTGTCTCCTGTCCAGCCCCCAGATTTCGCTGGTTACAGAACTGCCTCTTTGCTTCAGTCTGTTGAACAAGTGTTGCTTTGAATTGAAGGCCATGCTGCATCTTTAGCCTCCAAGCTGAACTATCAGAGGTCAAGGTTTCCCAGCTGTTGATGTCCATTCCCAAGGCCTTTAGATCCCTCTTGAAGATATCCTTATATGCAGCTGAGGTTTCACTCGAGGGCGCTTTTCCTGTACTAATTCTCCATACAGGAGGTCCAACCATCAGCCATCCTCACAACATGCCCAAGCCAGAGTAGATGACACTGTTTCAATAACGCATACATGTTAGGAATTCCAACATGTTCAGACAGCACTATTTGGAACTTTGTCATGCCAGATAACATAGTTAACATAAACAAATCACATAAACATTTTTTTAAAAATATGATTTTGTAGGGCCACATTACTAACTCTTTAGGGCCAAAGGTGACCTAATTCTTTTTCCAATTGTCAGATGACAAGTAGAATTTCAGTGACAACATCAAGTATCACACAACACAGCAGGAACATAATTAATGGTTCTTAATCACAAAAAATATAATTGATTTCTATAGTTTAATCCAGAAAGCTAAAATATTTTAATCGTTTGTAGGGTAATATTCTTACACTGTAAAATAAAATAATAATAATAATAGTAACACCAACCATACATTCTATCAATACATGATGGTTTTCACATGCTAGCAGCCATGGTAAAGCTGAACACTGATCTCAGATTTCTTATTTTGGGGAAATACTAGATATCTTCATAATGAAACTATTGCTTGCATCTTAATGTAAAATAGTCCCTGCAGTTTTCTTGGCAAGGTTTTTCAGAAGTGTTTTGTCATTGCCTCCATCCTAGGACTGAGAGAAAGTGACTGGCCCAAGGTCACGCAGCTGGTTTCATGCCCATACTGAGACTAGAACTCAACTTTCTGTTTCTAGCCTGATGCCTTAACCACTACAAGAAATTGGCTCTCACTGTAAAGTAACTGTTTTAATAACAAAGGGCAGAAGTTGAAGACAATGGTAAAACAGAACTGCAACATTATAGTTGGCCAATAACTGCAGAAGCATCATTTCTAATGAACAATTTGATCCAAAAGGGCTGGAGGTAGTTTTATGCCTTGGGAATGTCTACATTACTCTACTCTAGCTTCACTCTGATTCTTATTCAGCTAAAGAATCTAGATCCTTAAAGACCAACCTTCTGTTCTGAAGAACACTCTATTGGCTTCTGAGCTGACAGGCAACTAAACAGGGTCAGCAGCACAGAAAGTACTTGGGCAGAGCTCAGCAGAAGGCATCCAAGCATTTGAGATTTAAATAAAGGAGATTTATGGTCGGTCAAACTCCAAAACATCCATGAAATTCACTGAATATAACCCTTAGGAAGACAGCCCTCATTTCACGTGCTTTACAATGTTGTTCTGAAAGTGAGAGAAAGACGTGTGATAAATAAATTGTGCTCCCTCAAGAAACACATAAATTCAGTTAAACCAGATGTTTTTAAAGATTGCTATAAGCCTATACAATAAAACTGTTTTGGCATTCATCTTAATATATGTGGAAATACATTTTAAAATGGAATCACTATTGGCTGGACCATAATTAAAAAATAACAGCAAATGTATAGTTTGCAAGTTTGAAGACACCTCATGGATCAAGTTGTGTATAGGTTGCTAGCCTATGTCTGCGTTGTGATCAATGTTCAATGAAGTTGAGAAGGGATTTATGAAAACTATTATCTACAAATCACTGTCTGTGTTAAGTGCAGGCCTTTCTCAAAGGGACCTCTTTCTAAGGAATGCCTGAAGATGTAATATATTATTCATAAAGGATATGGTGGGAAACTCAGTGTTGGACTTTAGTTAAAGTCAAGGTCCAATTGAGATGCCAAGGCAGGATCTTATAGGATTATCTGGAATAATGTTGATTCTGTGATAACCAAGCATTGGGTTCTCCAGTCTGTCAGCTTGAAAATCTGTCTATTAGATCCTAGTCCATCTTGGATGATTAAAGTCACCGACAATTTCACTGGTGCTCGCATCCATGTAGTGGTATCAGCCTCTCTGAGTCAGGAAATAAGGGAGAAATGTGAATGGTGTGGTCTACAGGGGAGGAAAGAGTCTTGATCCCCTTCATGGGCTGCAGTTGTGAGGACTGTTTAAAAGGACAACTGTGCATGGGCCAGTGCTGGAAGCAAAGTATGAAAATATTTCTAGTCTGTCAGTTCTTATCTGAATTCTGGCATCCTTCCCAGTGTGTGTATTTCGATATCTGTTGGACATCCTCAAGTCCTTATCCTGCCTTGTCTCATTAATTCTTCAGTGTGGTTTGTGTTGTTTTTTTCTATTTATAATTTATATGTATTTTGAGTTTGAAGTTCTTCCTTTTTGCAATTGTTTGTGGGAGAGTTTTTTCTCCAGTCAATGATTGGACCTTTAAAGTCAAGTTGAAGGAATTAAAGGTACTTCACCTGTTTTTGTGACTTGGTTGCTTTTATATCCCACCCTGGGTCATCACAAGATCATTGCTACATGGTTTTAGACAACTAATAGCTAGTCTGCCTCTTCTTTTTTTAGAAAAGATGGTAGAGAAACTGGTTGGGCTTCCCCTCCAGAGGTCTCTGCAGAAATGTATTATCTAGGCAATTCGGTCAGGTTTCAGGTTGGGGTTTAGTACAGACACTGCATAGAACTTGCTCATCAATGACATGCGACAGAACCAGGATGGGAGTCGAGTGTCCATTCTTGATTTCTCTGCAGCTTTTCATATTATTGATCATATGGAACATGCTTTGGCTTAGATCCATGAGTTAGGAAGTACCATTTTGTGTCTGTGGAGATTCTCAGTCAAATAGGTCATACGTGTCAAAAGTGCTTTTTTTTTTTCTTTCAAAAGACCCCTGGACTGTTTTTTTCTTGGAAGAGAAGGGGGGGGGGAAGAGGTGACGAAGGAGGAAGAAGAAGAAGAAGAAGAAGAAGAAGAAGAAGAAGANAAGAAGAAGAAGAAGAAGAAGAAGAAGAAGAAGAAGAAGAAGAAGAAGAAGAAGAAGAAGAAGAAGAAGATTATTCATCACTTCTGATAATAGGGGAATGGAAGGGCAGGCATTTACAATTGAGAATGGATAGCTGGGAGATGGAAACATAAGTTCGGATAGGATGGGTGTGGGTGGAAGGACTGTATTTGCAGGCTTCTTTCTGAAAAAAAAATGAACAACTATGTTGGGAGATACTCCATTGTCAATTCTCAACGTACTCACACTGCATACCATTTATTTTTTGCAAGATCCAAGATTCATTTATTGTTTATTTATTTAGTAGACTTGTATGGAGCACATCTCACCTACAAGCAATTCTGCACAGAATCATAAAAGTTGAAACTTGTGTGCAATCTAGGAATCTTCTCAGACTCCCAGCTCCCATTTCATGAGCAAATGACAGCTATGGCAAACAGGGTCCATGCACCGGTAATCTGGTATGCCAACTGCACCCCTTCCTGAACCTTTTCAGACAATCACTCATGCCTTGGTCACCTCATGTTTGGAATACTGTAATATACTCTACAGGGGATAGAAAATCATTGAGAAGTTAGAGCTAGCCTAGAAAGCAGTGACACCAGCAGTGTGTCTTATAGTCACATGACTCTGTTGCGCTGCAGAGTACATTGGTTATTTGATGATTTCCAGGTATGATTCAAGGTTCTGGTTATCACTTTAAAGCCCTTTATGGCATAGGGCCTGACTATCTCAAATACCACTTTTACAGAAAATCCATTATTAATCAGTGCAAAGTGTAATTTCTGAGTTATTTGACTTTTCTCCCCCTTAGTTTGACACAATGTTTCAAAAATAATAAAATAGAATTTATTTGGAAATATAGCTGATCCAACAAAGTTTTAAGTTGTCCTAATTTTGGTATCTTTCGGATATGGTTGACTATAACTAACTGGCTGTGAATAACAGAAAAAGTACTCCAGAACTTCACCATGTCATGGAAGATTCTGCTTTAAGGATTATTGTTTAATTAAACAACTTTATCCATGTAACTTCTTTTCCTTTAATTGTTTCTAGTTCAGCAGAACAGAAGCTTCAAGAATGAATTCTTCTATAATAGAAATAATCCAGAGGGAGGAGGGGATTTATATAATACATTTAACTAATTGTGTTTTTGTCTTTTTTCTTTTATGTAAAACAGTAATATTTTTTATTTTTTTTTAAAGAAAATAATCAATTAATTTCTTCTATATGTTACATACAAATATTAAAGTCAATTCATCATACTTATGACCCAGGAAGCAAAGGAAACAGCAGAACCTGAAAGAAGGATTAATTAATATTGTTGGAGATTTTTCATTAATAAAATTGACTAATGAAAAATTTTTGTCAAAGATTTAGGCAATGAGAAAAGATACTAAGGAATTATAAAGTGCTTATGAAGCACTGATAAAAGCACATATTTATAAGTATAAACACATTATGTTAGTTTCACTTGCACCAATGAACATTCAAATTCTAACATGGAAACAATATTTAATGAGTTTTAGAGTAAGGCCTTGAAAATAACTTACTATTCAAGTGAAATATAAAAAAGTATAAAGCTCAAAAACAAAAATGAACAGCATAATCCTTTATTGGTTTGCTTGCAAAATTATCATAGGACTGCAATCTAAAAAGAAAAAGAAGAAATAGCAAATAAATTGTAGAATTTCATACTTCATCTTTTATGTAGGAAAAAATTTCAACCACAAATTCTTGGTGCTCTCTGAGCTTGGTTGTTGCATCTTGTTACCTAATTTGGGTAATGAAATGTCTACAAGAAAACACCTAAACTTAGAGAGCACTAAGGACCCTTTATTTCAATCCTGAGCTACAAATCTTCTCCCTTTAAAGATTGCAACTTAAGATTTTCTAAGCAATCTGCAAGAAAATACATTTTATAGGTATTTCCAGCATTTTGTCCATATCAGAATAAATATTCAATTTCATTACTAAATTCAGCAATATCAATGGCAATAATTATTAGAGAACAAACCAGCTGGTTTTACTAGCAACACAAAATGGCAATTCTGAGAAATATATGCAGCACCTAGCAAAATATGCAAATGTGGATGAAACATGCAATTATTTTATGTCAGATAATGCAGAAAAATGTCAAGGTAAAATAAATTTTAAAATCCAGTGTTAAAATCCATTATTATTAGTTAATACATCAGTTCCCATGTTAGTTGGAGTCCTAGGGACTGGCCAGTTAGATTTTTTTTTTATTTAGACCAGTGCAATTGCTATACATATTGTCTGCAAGTTGAGGCACACTTCAATGGGCATTTCGACGGAACGCAGTAGTTTATAACTGGCAGGTCTGACCATGTATAATATGTAACCTCAGGTCAGTTAAAATTAAACAATTTTGGTTTATTTGAGACAAGTGATTGAAGGAATGTTCAGGGGAAATCATATCTCTCTACACTCCCATAATCCCCCTTCGCTATAGTATTCTCCAAGGAGAAAAGCTTGCTCTCCAATTTATCTCTGTAGCTCACAAAGTAAATTAAAATTCCCAACTGAAAAAAAAAACCTCAATAAATTACAGACGAACTCTCAGACAATATAAAGTACACCACTACCTAAGCCTATAGAATCTTATAAGCCTTATAAAAGTTGGAAAAACAACTTGACAAAAACATTCTTTGTCACCAGTGGATAAAGGAGATGATTTCATCAAATATCAATCTTGCAATCAAGCTCAAAACAAGACTTTCATGGACTTCTTGATTTATACTTTAAATATACTTAAGACAGTGCTATTACGTTTTAAAGCCTTAAAGACAGCTACCATTGTGGAATATGTTGACTATGAATTATTACTCAAATGAAACTGCCTTGTTCTCTATCTGAAAGCTACATTAACTACCTTGTCTATGTTTTTAAACAGCAGATCAGAAAACAACGTACACAAATATTCTAGCATATGCATGATGTTATATTAGCAGCCCATAGAAAGGCTGTATAAGTGCAATTAATGTGACATAAATATTGCAGGTTTACTAATAAAGCATAAGTCTTTTAATGCTTTTGAACTTCTTTTGTCAGTATTGCATCCTGTTATAAATTCAGTTTGTTAATATATGATGGCGACTCACAAGGGTATAACCACCAGTGTTTCCAGTTAGAGTTGGGCAAAATTCTTGTACTGCAGTACAATTAAATAATTTTCTGTAAATCATTAAGCTCTATTTAAGTAAAATTGCAAGAGATATTTCTCAGTTGAGTCTGACTGAAAAACATTAAGAGCAAAATAATGGGAGAAAAACCCTTAGAAAGTATATCCTGTTGTGAACTTAAAACCTGCTACATTTATTATATGAAGTTTTTATGGTTTTTAAGCAAATAGATGACTTTTGGACCAAAGATGTTATGAAGGACTTATACTGAAACTCTTTCCTTAAGCTGCTTAAAGCACAGGATCCTTTTGTCTTCAAATGCATTGTTGTACAGAACCAGAGCAAGGAAACATTCAGACCAAAATAATAATAATGCATTTTGTCTTCCACGGCAATTACAACATTTGCATTCCTGCCAGAAAAAAATAGTAGCTTTATGAATAATTTCTGTGCATGTACTTTTTCCCTTTGTTGTTCCCCCAGTCTTCAAAAAAATGAATTGCCAGATTACAACTACAGCACAAGTTTAAAATGCACATTCCCCCCTTTGTGAGAATAACCAATGCAGCTGTCAAAAATCTTGCAACCTGTTTTTCCCCATTACTGATTACTTGTACAAGACATTGATCATTGAGCAACTCTTTTCACGAGACTACAAAATATAAAGGAAGTTCTAAAATAATTACCATATTAGTGTCAGAAAGTAAACTTGGTTGCACCTTTAGGGCGGAATAAAAAGCTTTCTATTTTTTGATTTTTCACGGAAGAAAATAAAATTGTATTTATAAGCAGCTACGAAGTAGCGTTTCAACCATCTGAACTGACTTAATTTTTCTATTAATACCAGTAAGTAAAAATAGGTGCCAAACAATCATACTGCAAATGTTTTCTAAAAGCTGCTTTTCTGATTGCTAGATTCTCTTGTGATATGTATGCTCATTTGATGCTCAACCAGAATTAATCATTGCATCTCAAATTTTCAAATTAGCTTCAAAGTAAACAAATACTTCTCAAATATAATTCAGGAATTTCCAAACATAGCAAATTAAATGCTAAGAAATGCTGGAAACGTGTTTGGAGATCTCCAAATTATGTTTCAAGTTCTTCCCACAGCCAAACAGCTTTATTCAGAATATGCAGATCTGATCTTATTCATTTATTTTATTATCGGTCCCTGCTTTTCTCCTAAGCTTAAGTGTAGTTCTCATATAGTTTGCTGAATTTAATATGACACCAAACATTTTTTTTAATATTTAGGGAGAAAAAGATTTGAATGGCTTCTAAGGCCTGCTATAAGACTATTCTCAAATCAGGTTTAAAAGAAGTCCTGTTGCTTCTAAATTTGATGCTATCTACCCCAATCATTCAAACTAAACAAAACACTCTATCATGAAGAAGAAAAAGCAGATATTTTAACAGGGGGATGTTCGGAAAAACTTTAAAATGATTTTAGTACAGCATTACTATTGAATCAGTTACAGAGGCAGTTGGAATTATTTTAAAATGAGTGCAGCTAATTCTAACAGAATAACATCAGTGCAAAATATTAGATTTTTCTCTTAAACTTGAAACATTTTTTCTGTTTTTCATACATTCTTAAAATAGGAAATCTATACCATCCCCTAAATTATAAAAACGGGGGAAAATCCCGCTGTTGTAAACATTTGCACCAATAAATATGATGAACATCTGTGCAGGACTGTATAGCAGGACTGCAATCTTACCACCTACTTCTGGGCACTCAGGGATTTGAGTGAATAAATAGAACTGTGAGAAGCCTTGGGTTCCCAAAGTTGAAAACGAACACCCTCCCCCACTTTTCAAGAAGGAGGTCATTCATTTTAACATACAGTGGTATAATCCCATTAAAGACTAATAGAAGAAGAAATTATACAGGCTGCTATTTGGTGATTAAGAGCAAATTAAGAGCAAATGCCACCTAAGTTTTTTTTTAACAATTTCCTTTATACTTGCACAATTTAGATGAACAATTTTCTTTCATTCACGCCGTTTATTCTAAATATAAAACAAGGCACCCCTTAAGCATTTTTCGTAACAAATTAAACATTTACGTTTTTTAGTGTGTAGGGAGGTTTAGCATTCACACAGCTTCAAAACCGAAGTACAGCCTCAAGGGAAGCCTCTCCGCTGACAAATTAATACCTTAAAGAATAGGCCTGAATGGTGGCAATGAACTCATTTGTTCCCACAGTAATGAAGAATGACTCTTTCTTTACCACATCTGTGACTGTTGCTATGGTGACCCAGACTTACCTCATTGCTTCTCGAAGGGCTCCACGCTCACCCAGTGTCGTGTGCTTGATATCATCAAAATTATTTTCCAGTTTCTCACAGTTCTGCAATAATAATAGTAATAATAATAAAGCAATATAAGGCAAACAGAGGACTCTGCATAAAAAGTAGCATTTCCAAATCCAAAAAGTAGCATTGGGCAAATCCCCCATTCTAGTGGGCTAAATTGCCTGCATTCATTCTTAGTGCAAACATAGCTGATTATATTGATTACATATTCACACAAATTACTCATTTTTGCTTTTAATTGCATAGCAGTAATTAAAAATGACACTGTGAACTCAGCAACAAAGTACAGGTGAAATTTGTATGGTTGCCATGACAACCCTCTTATCAACATTTTATAAAGGTGGGGGGAGCAAATAAAAAATTCTTCCTAATGTGTGTACATGTTTTTCTATATGTAAAACAGCGAAGGGAACACCATCAAATAGTTCTGCTGAATTACATATATGTGCTATATGCAGAAGAAATATAATCAGCCATGCTTTAATGTCATAGGAAAATTTTATTCATAGATTACAGAATCCAAAATTTCTTATAGTACACACGAAAGCCCAAGCTTGATCAAGCACTATCATCAACAAACTGTAGAGAATTGTAGAGAGAGAAAAAGAAAAAGAAAAAAAACTTGTTTCAATAATGGCTGCAACCCAAACAGGTTAAAATTATTCTTCTTTGCCGAGAAGAGATGTGCTCAGAATGTTCACAATCCAGTTCTTTGTGGCAAACCCACCCAAAATTTGCTACATCTCCCTTGATCGTTATGTTTTATTATACCTAGAGGTAGAAGTTATAGTTAACATTTCAAATACATTAAAACCTTACAAAGGCTCCACAAGTTATTATCTCTAAATGGGTTGCTGAAACTAATAAAGTATTTACTAGCTGAGCTATATTTGCAAGATTAGTCTGAGTGATAGCAGCAATATCCGTGTTATCTAATGGGTTTGGAGTTATTGTTGTATCGCAGCTGAAGACCTGTAGGGAGGTTTGACATATCTGCCACACAACAGACATTATGATCCACTTAGTTGTTCTCAGGGGCACAACTTGTTAGAAAACTCTGTGGTGGCTGATAACACCATTTTCCCCAAACAAATGCAATTAACTCCAAACCATACCATGAAATCACCGACTCTTTCGCTCATCCCCAAACCAAAATACAAGTACAGCCTGATCTTCTGTTAACAACCAAAACAGCAGAAATTTAAGGAGCCAACGTTAAGACGATTTCTCTCTTCCCAATGCTTTTGTTAAAAAACAAAATTCTAATAAATTTCCTCTTTTTACTGTGATTCCTGTTCTGATTTCTAAATTGGTATTCTGTAGCTACGTCCTCTCTACATCCTTGATCTTTTCCTTTCTCACCAAGTGCTTCTTAAGAAAGATAAAAGGTGCATTTCAGGATTCTTTTTGATTGAGTTGGTTATGGACTCCAATCATCCACAAGATATGCTAAATTGTTAGTGGAGAAATGACCCGAGACAGTTCACATTGATGCATGCTGCAGTCCTATTGTTTGAATTTAACACTTTAATACACCTCTTCAAAGAAGCCTTATTTGCCCAGAGCAACTAGGAGATTTTCGCAGAACTCCCGGAACCAAACTAATCTTTTTATTTTCTTTCTGGACAGGAACTGGCTTCAGTGAGATCACATTCAGAAAAATTCCCACAAATACAAAAGAACCCTCGAGTCAGGGATATTCCATCCCATGAAGAGACACCAGTGAAGCAGAGAGCCTCATATAAGTTCATCTTCCTAGGGTTCAGTTTAAATGTTAGCACCCTCATTGCCTCCATCAGAACATCAAAAACATTGCCAATCAGGCCTCGTCAGGCTTATTTCAGTGGCTTCATGACAGTGGCTTCATGACGAAGTTAAAGGCTAGGTCACACTGGCCAACTGATGCAAAACGTATGCAAAAAGGACACAGCGGACGAGCAAAATTTCGGGGGTGGCTCCATCCGTTGTAATCCGCTCTCAAAAGTGGCAAAAATTTGCATAAACAGACCGGAAAGGAACGGAAAGGAATGAACGGGGGTAGTACGTAGCGAGGATGTTAAGCGGATGTTCATAGGAAGCCTAGTGGATGCAAGTGGATGGAAGCGGATGACACATCCGCAGGGCTTCCGGGGGAGAATAGCAAAGCGGATGCGTAGCGGAAAGAGCGGATGTGTAGCGGATGACACGGATGCATCACGGACACCTATAGGATGCATAGCGGATGCGTAGCGGATGCGTAGCGGATGCAAAGCATTCACTGCGCATGTGGGGAGGATGAAATTGAATCAGCTCATGGATTATTAAAGGATGCAGCTCGCAAGCAGTCACATTCAGAGGAAAGAGCTGCTGCCAAGAACATCTGAAAGAAACACCATGGTTCGTCAGTCATGGAAGAAGAGGAAAGCCTGTGCCTACTCCTTGCCAGCCCTGGCAAGAAGGACAGAACCACCATCCACCACCTGGTGCTGACTCTGAAGCTTGCTGGTACTTCTGCTGCTTCTACTGGTGGTGCTGCTGGTGCTTCTCCTCCTGGTGCTTCTCCTGCTGCTGGTGCTGCTGGTGTTGCTGCTGCTGTGATCCTCTGCTGGTGCTGCTGGTGCTTCTCCTGCTGCTGGTGGTGGTGCTGCTACTACTGGTGCTTCTCCTGCTGCTGGTGTTGCTACTGCTACTGCTGCTGCTGTGGTACCAGCCCCAAGGCCCTCAAATCCCTGCTGCTGAAGGCCCTGAAGCCCCTGCAGAGGGAGGAGAGGCAAGGCAAGGAGAAGGGAGAGAGGAAACAGTACTGCCATTTCCGAGGAACCATGAAGAGGAGGTGCTGGAAGAAACGAGTACTTGTGGAGAAAAGGGCCACAGACTCTATCGCGAACACCAAAGAGAAAGCAGGCAGTGTAGGAAGAGACAAGGCAGAGAGCCTGGGCTACACTGCAGATGTACTCCTGGGATGGTGAAGCACATGCACACTTGGTATGGCAAGCTGCACCTGAAGAAATCTGGCCAGGCCGCTGTCAGCTCACTGACCGGGAGATGTACGTCATGGCCAAGTGCAGCTTCCTGGAGGGTGAGGTCCGCACCAAGGAGCAGCCCCTCTGTCAACCCTCTCCCTCAGACAGCCAACAGAGAAGCCAGTCCTCTTCCAGCCAAGAGACAGCTACCGTTATCCAGGCAAGATGTCTTTGGAGGCCCCACCAGCAGAGAACCCCCCGCAGCTGCACTCCCATGCCAGAGGGACATGGAGGATCCCCTGTCTCAAATGGAGCAAGAAGAAGGCAGCAGCCAGAGACCAACCCACACCCACCCCCAGCTCCACCTCCACAGAAAGCAGGCAGAGAGGCAGACGGAGGACAGAGCCACACTGTCCTCTTGGAGATCAGGACAGCATCAAAGCCAGCACAGATCTTCTCTCCAGCTGGTCCACAGTGACATACATCATCAAATGCAAGCCCTTCATCACCTACGTGAGCCAGACCCTCATGGCCTGTCCAAGCCCAGTACCAGGTGATGAAGGAGAAGATAACAGCACTGCTGCACCACCCTCCAGGCCCAGCTGAACTGCTCCGACCCAATTCCAGGACTGCTTCTCACACCCAGGCGACGTCACAGCCCTTCCATGGCTTTCAACAGCCCCTCACCTACCAAGGCTACGAGTACCAGGACTTCCCACAACAGAAGCAGACCTTCCAGTCCAGGCCCAGGTACATCGCACGCACAGATGCCTACCTCACCAGCTTCAGACCAGACAGCCCACTACACTCCTCCTTCCTCCACCCCCACAGCAAGCTCCTCAGCAGAAAATCTGTCATCAGTATTGTGCCTGACATCCCAGGTCCTTGAGGAAGGGCCTCTCAACCTCACAGGACTGAGTAGCTCTCTGGAGAACTTCCTGAACATACGCATCCCCTGTATGTTACTCTCGGGCAAGCACCCTTATGGCGCCTCAGACGCAGCACTCCAGCCACAGCCACCTCACCACAGTCCCTGGCCGCCAACAGCTGAGACCATGGACATGCTTCAGAGTGACTGAGAATAGTGCCCGAGACTGAGTTGTTACCTGTTCCTTTATCTTTGCTTAAGACACTTGACTTGTTCATTTTGCTTTTTTAATAAAGTCATAGAGTTTACTTAAGACAGTTATTAATAAAAGTTATCTTTGCTTCAACACGTTGGTTCATTTTATTTACTGAATAAAGTGTTGGTGAAAACTTTGAAAAAAATGGTTAAGCTTTGCATGCTTGTGGGATGGTAAGGATAGTTGTGGGATGGGTAGGGATAGTTTGTGGATAGGTAAGGATAGCTGTGGGATGGATAAACCTCCAGTGCAAACATAGTGGGACTGTATGGTCCACCCTCCAGCTGCCATACATATGGCCCTTTTTTTAATCAATAACAATTTATTCATTGATCAACACATTTCAAAATAACAAAACTCTTATTAATGCCCTATTCATTGTAGGGCCACTCAAACATACATGGCACAAATCTCATCAGTGTTATGAAACAGGCTAAGGAAGCATTCATAAAGCATCTACCATCCTGTCTTGCCACTCCACTGCTCCAGCTGGGGAGTTGCACCAGTGTTTCAGGAGGTTGCACTGCTTCTTCCCTTCACGTGAAGCTCTCTTGGGGCCTTGTACATCCACAGTGTCTATCGGTTTCGTCCTTGCCTCCATTCACCAGGCTCCAATATCCCCATTCCTTGTTGTGGTCCACAAGCCTGTTCTGCAGACTGGGTAGTAGGTGCACATGAGATTGTGTCAGGATGCAGCAAGCTTCCACGATGATCCTCACAGTCCCTGGGATGATGCTGCATGGTTGGTGAGAAGTACCTGGAACCTGTTGGCCAGGATGCCAAGGCGTTCTCCACACCCCTCCTTGCCCTGGACAGCCTGTAGTTGAGAATCCTCTCTTCACAGGTGACGTATCCAGAACTATAGGGCTTCATGAGGTAGGTTCTGAGGGAGAAGGGCATCAACCCACGATGAAGTAGGGCAACTTTTTGTGTCGTTGGGTAGGGGGTCTGGATCTGGAAAACCCATGATGAGGTTGCGTTCCAGCCCATCCTTGAGGTCACTGGCCTTGTATACCTGGGCATCTGAAGCTGACCCGTTGCCTGAAGCATCGATGTACATGAACTTGTAGTCAGCATCGACATGGCAAAGAGGATGATTACTGAAGAAGCCCTTGTAGTTGTGATAAGTGGACCCTGAGTTGGCTGGAGCTTTGCAGGCCACGTGCTTCCCATCTATGGCTCCAATGGTGTGGGGAAGTTCCACCTCTGATACCACTGCTCTGAAACTTTCCTCCAGTCTTCTTCAATGGTGGACACTGGAGGAGCTCCTCCATGTATTCTTCGATGATGGCCTGCACCACTTCTCTGACCACTTTGCTGATGCTGTTGTGTGGCTCCTCCAGGCATAATTGCATGTTCTGTATGGTTCAGAGCCATGTGTGGTGGCGCAGAGTCAGTGCCACCTTCAGTCCAGGGTCCAGGCTGGGACGGAAGTTCGTGCTCGGCTTGGTCAACCTGGGTCTTAGACGCTCAACAATTTAATCAAACATGGCTGGTGGCATCCTCATGAAGTGCTGGATGCAACAAGTGTCTTTATTCCTCAGCTCCACCATCAGCTTGTTATACAGTCAAAACTCCACTCTTCTCCGGATCCATCGTCGGACCCAGCACAGCTCTTGACGTCTCCTTCTTCTCCTTGTGTAGAAAAGGTGAAACCGTCTGAACAGGGCTTGGTTCTGGTGTTGAATGATTGCAGCTACCATAAGGAGTGTGTGACGATCCATGGTGGAGATCAATGGATGATGTGGAAAGAGCAAGACCAAGGGTGAAGAAGGTCTGTACATCATGGCTGCTGGACTGATAGTGAGATCCAGGTGATTTCTTCCCCCTTTTTAATTTCGGAAATATTGGTTTTCCAACTAGGTGTCCTTCACATACTCTAGGCATACTGCAGACATCCTAAATATCAGAGATACGTCCCATATTCAAACATTTAGTCCATTTTAATGCTTTATATATGAGATGCATTCGCTTACATCCTTTCTTATTCCGTGCTACTAACGCTATGTGGACGTTCCGTGTACCTTTCGTTCCTTCCTGTTTCCATTTTCAGCTGCAGCGGATGTGAGTTGCGAGGATGTCCAGAGGATGCCAAGAGGATACAGTGGATGTGTAACGGGTGGACAACGGATGTAGAACGTTTGTCTTATGTGTCACAGATGTAGATCGTACGCGGCGGAAAGTTCATCGCTCAAAGTTTTGTGCAGCTCAAAACTTTTTGAGCGGCGATGAAAATAGCAGTAGACGGATGTTTGATGATAGAGCATATGAAACACGTACGCAGTGATAACAACGGTGATGCAGCACGACCGCCGTTTTCCCCCCAACGATGGCAAGCTTTTTTGTCCGTTTTACATCCTCTTTGCACTGCAACAGTGCAGTGCATCTGTTGCACTGCACTGTTGGTGCAGTGGGACATGGGCTTAAATAGCGGAGAGGACCAAACTTTTAAGGACCAGCCACTGGTCCAATCCGTCCTCTCCCAGCACCATGAATGCAGTAGAAGAAGCAACATCACTTAACACCTATTGGTGTTATAGAAGGATATCATGATTGACTGTATCAAAAGAGATGTAAAGGGATAAGGGTGGGTAAACTACCCTCATCTAGATCCCTATAAAGGGAATCTACCATAGAAATCAAAAAGGGGAAGATTGGAGATCAAGTAATAATCTCTCATACCTCTCTACCCAGGAAGATTCTCTTAAGGAGAAGGCATACTGTGTTGCCTCTTTCAAGGCCAATAGCAACGTTCCTTCCCATAATGAGGCATTATTAATCTCCCAGATCAAGCAAACTACTACAACTCCACAGATAGCCAGGAGAGGCAAGGTAAGAATTGTTATGTTACTTTCTAGGCAAAAAAGAAAATGTTATGCAAAGCCAAGAAAAGGAGGAGGATGTGGTAAACCCAATTTACACCAATATACCACTGCACATTTTGATATATTCCAGTCCATGGAAACTATCTTTTAATCATATCCATGGATTGCTTTGGTTTTTTTTTTTTAAAGGCCTATCCTCTTTTTCAGAATCTTATCAGTTTCACCTAACAATTTCTTTTTTCTGATATGCCATTCACTCTTCCTTCATATATTCATTCTAAAAGTTTATCTTTATTCAATCTCACTAAATGACCAGCACAGTTCTGGAAACTTTTTTCATATTGCTGAGTCACTTTATTTAGGTCACAGTCGTTTGATAACGGGAATTACAGAGAAATGTTGTTTTTATTACAAAAGAAAGAATATTTCTTTCTAATTTACAATCAATATTTCTACCCTGGTTCTACTATTTTAGAGGCTTAATCTTCCAAACTGTTCTATGTTTCTAATTTACTTCCAATCTCGAATCTAATCATATTTTACTATTCTTTATTATTTCCCATTTTTGCCGACTTACTTATTTTATGTAAGAGTCTAATATTCTCACATTTCTAGTCTGAAACTCTATTAAAATTTGTATTTTAAGTTTTAGCTGTACCCTGGTCCCAATTATTGATGCTATCAACAAGCACTCCTGCCTGCCTTTACTGTTGTCAGCTTTTTAACCTGAGTTCAACCATCCTGTAGTAGCTTTTGCCACATCTGCTTCTTGTTCCACCTCTACTAGCTCTTCCAGCTTTAGCTTTCTAACATTAGGTCTCCTCTTTAGCCTGTTCCAGTTTGAACCTTTCTGATCTACTCTTGCTCAACACTTTAGAAGCCACACTCATGCTTGGTCCTTTATTGTCACAGCTGTTTTGCCAGACTAGAGGGTGAACTGCCTTCTGTCCCTTTTAATAGGGTGCTGACTGGGGTGATGAAGGCATGTCTAGATGTTGATTGGTTGTAATTCAGACTTTTCATCTGGCTCCTCTACAGTAATTACTTGGCATTCCCAAAGTGGGAGAGAACAACCACTTTCTCTCCCTTCCTTATACTTTTGGCTTAGTCTTCTCTCTGTGACACAGACCCTGAGAGTTCCTGATACCCTGAAACTTTTGAAGTACTCACACAAAGTACTCAAACTTAGGCAATACCTGACTGGGCTTCTGCCTTCATTAAGACCTCCCCGCCCACCAAAAGCTTCTTTATTATATTTGCCAAAACTTTCTTCTCGTCCACTGTTTCCAAGTTGCTTGGTCGCTCTGCACAGCACACATTCACACAAACACTTTCCAGACTCTCCCACTTTTTTTTTTTTTAACAGTAGCACAGGCTTCCACCCTGATTGCTGCAGGCTCTTTTTTCAAGGAGACAGCTGCAAAAAATTGTAAAGGTGAGACCTTTGTTAACCATCATGGGGGAAAACAGTGATAGCAAAAACATGATCATTTTCACCACTACGATTTTCTATTCTTCATTACTTATGTATAGATCAAATCAGAATATAGATAGTCCTCCATTTACAACAGTTCATTTAGTAGCCAAAGTTACAACAGCACCAAAAAAAGTGACTTATGACCATTGTTCACACTTATGACTGTTTCAGTATCCCTATGGTCAGGTGATTTACATTTGGATGCTTGACACCTGACTCACATTTATGATGGCTGCATTGTCCCAGCATTATGTGACCCCCTTTTGCGACCTTCTGGCAAGTAAAATCAATGCAGAAAAACCAGATTCACTTAACAACCATGTTATTAATTTAAGAATTGCAGTGATTCACTTAATAAATGTGGTGAGAAAAATTGTAAAAAGGGGCACATTCATTGAACAAATTTCTCACTTAACAAGATAAATTTTGGCTCAATTATGGTCATAAGTTAAAGATTACCTATATAGGTAAGAAGTAATATATTACCTATTAAAGGATTGATTGACTCATTCATTCATTCATTCCATTTATATGGCTGTCCAACTCTGGTTGGCTGACAGCAATCATAACACCAATTAAAAAATGTTGGACTAAGAATGGAGAAATGTGTTCTAGTTCAGGGGTGTCAAACTGGCGTCCAGATGCATCATGTGCAGGCTACACCCACTCAAGCTCCGCGAATGGGGAAGATGTTGTGAAACATCACGACAGCAATGTGATGCCATGAGTTTGACACCCGTGTTCTAGTTCATCCTCACAAGTTCCTTAAATGATTATGGCCAATTATTCCTTCTTAACCAAATTTTATTCACAGGGCTATTATTTTGGAGAAAAAATATAAAAGAAGAAATACTGAGTATGTCTATCTTGAAATCTTGAGTGAAAGACAGGCTAGAAATCTAATAAATAAAGGAATAATTTTGTAAACGTTCAATTTATTTTTCCGGTCACAGCTACAAAATTTATATACAGCTGATCAATATATACATTTTTAGATTCGTATTTCCCATTGCATAATTTAATCTACCCAACATTTACTGCATAATTCAATCTACCCAACATTCACTGAAAATTATAAAACATATGCATTTACATCCCCACATACATTCTCTATACAGGTACACATTAAACTACTAAGACAACATCAGTATTAAAACTAGTATTGTATTTATTCTCATGCATGACTTATTTAGTTTTGAAAATATATTGCTCTTACCACATTTAATAACCAAATATCACCTCTGTAGTCAAAAATATTATATAATTTGTGTACTTTAATCAACAAACTTAAAACAAACTTTATTTTCACAGTGATACATTTTTTAATTACTTTGTAAAACATATATCATGTCTACATGATCTCTATTGGAAAGAAGTATATTGACGTTCACAAATGTGGTTAATTTTTCTGAACATCTTCCTAGGTCTGTGATGGCGAACCTGACACGTGTGCCGGAAGTGGCACGCAGAACCATCTCTCTGGGCACACCTGTTGCTCTTCCAGATTCCGGCGTGTGCATGCACACCATTCAGCTGGTCTTTGTGCACACTGGAGAGCCAGAAACTGGAAGAGCAGCTCCCCGGCACACATATATGTGCCAGCCAGCTGGTCTTCGTGTGCATGGGAGCACCAGAAACTGGAAGAGCAGCTCTCCAGCACTCATGCATGTGCTGGCCAGCTGGACATCATGTGCGCATGCACGTTAGAAACCAGACAACCAGGTGGCCGCCAGGTATGTGTGCTCCATGAGGCTGAGCTTCGGGTTTCCAGCGCTCACATACATGCATGCTAGGGAGCTGGTCTTCTGGTTTCCGGCATAGACCTGTGCTCCTGTTTCGGCCCTCAGTGCTGAACTGGTTCACCATCACTGTCCTAGGTACTTACAAATTAACCCCCATGTCATTTTTCCATTCATTCTTATTACCTTGTCCTTTACATTACAGAATAATAACATCCTCCCAACTATCTGACACAGATAAAGACTTTGCACACAAGGAACACAAAAACCAACTCTAGAAGTAAATAGAACTGAATTTCTTCAGTTCCATCTTCTACAGCAGGAACCTTAAAACTTTTCATCATTTTTGCAGTATTTTTCTCTACCCTTTTGGCCTTATGTTTCATAGATATTTACAATTAGAACAATGGTTCCAATTCTGTTCTTTGACATATCAATCTGATTCCCATACAAATCTTTACAATACTTGTTTAGAATTCTCTGACTTTAGTTTCTTCCAAAATAATTTCACCACTTTAATTTTTAATGCCATATAAAATGGATACTTGCTAAGCCATCTTCAAGCATTTCCAAAACATTTTCATCTTTTCACCAAAATTGTTCTCCATTTCCTTTGACTTATTAAATCTGAAATGAAATCTTCGTTCTTTGATTACATTACATAAATACATTATATTACTGTACATTACATACAGTAAGGGAAATCAGACTTAGATGAGAGTTGTTTACTGCAGCTATGGACCTCATCATTGTGCACCAACATGGAGCTCAGCAAAAACAACTGAACTTCCTTCAGAAGCAGAAATTCCACACAGATAAATCCATAAATAGTTATCAGGAGTAATATTTGTCATGTTTCTTTTTTTCTACAAGCTTCACTGATTTTTTTGTTGTTGTTGTTCTATTTCCTTTATGTTTCTGCCTATGTGAAAATCAAGGATCATTTCTTTTTTTTTTTTAAATTTTTATTGGTTTTTAAAACAAACATAAACAAACAAAACATAAAAACATCAAGTCATCTTCC
>BHFT01042526.1:0-43589 GCA_004320025.1 Laticauda laticaudata
GTTTCTCAACTGCTGTTAAGAAATAAAGACTTTGTTGTTGGAACCCGGTCTACCTCGCGTTTTTCCGGACAAAACAATTACCACAAGGATGGAGGTGTACTTTGACCGAAGGTACATTCTTTAAGAAAATTAAATCTGAGAAAAATGTTGAATCTGGTAAGAGTCTCTTTTAATGCTAATTGACTCCCTATAAGAAGGGGAAATTCAGTGACATACAGTGCCATTAAAGCCAGTGACAATGCTGTGGCTATCCTTGTTAACAATATCTTGATGTTTCCCTAGTTGTCCAATCCTCTGATCTTATTAAATCAAACATACTGTTTACACCTCAGTTCATGCATTATTTTCTCTCTGATATTGGGAAATGTAAATAGATTAAATGCAAAAGAACACCTGTGGCCAATTCAGAATTTTCAAGGCTTTGAAATGAGGAAATTTATAAATGTTATAATTTTATAAGTAAATGCAATATCTCACTGAATATCATCTTGATGAGATGTTTTCTTCATCTAGTAGTTGGATCTACTGCAAAGTCTAATCATGCTGGAGAAAGAGGGTGGGCAGGTAGGTTTTGCAATTATTTTCCATTGCATGTAGACATGGATTCCTCCTCTAAACCAACATTAGCAATAAGGGCAAGGAATGAGCATACTTCAATTCCCTATTTCCACCAGGGCCAATCTGAATCTGCATCAATGCCTTATAGCTGGCTCTACCGCAGGAAACTGTTTGTAGAGATGAGAAAAGCTACTGAAAATCAGCATTATTAATAAATGGAATACAATCACCTCAGATGGTCCCTTAAACATAAGAAATAATAGAAGGGGTTAACTTCATATTTTTAAGTCCTGGCAACACAGACAATTTTGTATTGGATGTTTAAATTTGAAATGTTGATGATTCAAGGTTATGTAACAATGGTTGTTATTGCTGTAATGTTACTTTAAAAAAAAAGCTTTGTGGGTTAAGAAAGGTTTTTTAAATCAAAAAGAAAATTAACAACTTTAGATCACATCGCACTGCTTGAAAATAAATAGAATACTGAGACTAAAAAGGAGGCTACCAAGTGAAAAGAAAACCTGATGAACAAAATAACTGGCAAAGTGATCGCATTAAAATAATCACTTGCAGTTAAATATATAGTATTACAGAAAATGAAACTTAAATGCATTGGTTATTTCTAGCTTTACCCTTATATATAGTAACTCATTTTCTAGAAGCAATCAGTCACTGTTGCAATTTCTTTTTTAAAAAATCCAATTGCCATCTCTCTATGTAAAACCCTAAAGGAGAAACATTACATATCAGGGCAGGAGATCACAAGGTAAAGATCCTACCATTCTCAGATTTGAACAATTGTCTAAATCATTATTTGTCTGAAACATAAATTATGGGCTATTATAATAGACTGCTATCTATATGAGATACACCTTTACATCTTTAAAACCCCAATTAGTCCATTATTGTTTGTCTTCAAGACAAATATCTTATATAGTATTACCAAATCCATGTAGTGAAAATATATATATAATGAGCAGTAAGAACCACAAATGGTCCTAGATATGCCAGAAATAGTTTGGGAACTCATGCTGTTTTGAAGATTAATGCCTGCTAAAGGTGTTATTGCTAATGCCTCTTGCTCAGACTGCTTGTAAATAGTATTTTTCATAAACAGATTTTTTTTATTTTATTTTATCAAAAGTAGCATATGTCTTTCAGTCATTCTCTTCTGAAAGGAAACTGACCCTGCTAAAGCAATCTCAGAATTTTCCAACACTTGGAAAAGTGCAAACTCAAACTGCACATGATCTCAAAGCTAAACCACATCTCTTTCACTTATGTGGAGTTACCATTTTGACCTTTTTCATTATTTCTTCTGCAAATAAGAAGTGAGTTTTAACACTGTCTTCCCCTCCCGCAAATTTAACTCTTCAGACACTCAGCACAGGGGTTAGAAAAAGTAGCTGGTGAAAATGAATAACACACTACTAAAGTTCACCTAGATGAACATCTTTTCTCTGCATTTGGGGGAGTCCCAGTAAAAATCAGACAAATTTTATAACTGCAATACAAGAGGTCAAAAAAAAAATGTTGCTGTCTTAACATAAAGTATAGTCTGAATTTGAAAAGCACTAAACAGAACAGAATGTTATCAGCAAAACAAAACATGTACATTCCACACATTCATTCTGAGGCATGGTACAGACCATTGACCAGTAAATATATGTGTCTGTAATATGCACCTGTCTAAAAACTATATATAGAATATGGAAATTGGTACTCTCTGCATTGCATGCATACTTACATGAAGTGAAGGTTCCAGAACTTTTTAGCTGATAGCTAGAACAGAGTGGGCTTTTTTGTCCTTTCTTTAACCTGCAAAAAAACAAGTGACAAAATACTGTCATTTTGCCTTTTCTCATTCACATTCAGGCTTCTTAATTTCCAACCTCAGAATTAAAGATGTTTGAATCACAAGTAAATTAACTATTTATATTAATATTCCATCTGCTGATTATAGAAATATAGGAATATTCTTTTATTCTATGCAGGATTGTATTTTCTGGGAAAGTTGTCTCTTCTCTCTAAATAGAAGCCCTCCACTGAAAAAAACTTTAACATTTCTACCTGGTAAAAGCAAGGTGTTGGGAGGAAAATGTTACTGAAACCCAAAATATTTGTTGAATATATTTAATATAGTAAGAAAGAAAACAATAAGGAGAACTGTAGTAAAATTTAATTGAAGCTAAATTCCAAATTAAAATTATTAGCAAATGTTTAAAGTCACTACTCTTAGGCCTACCTGTTATACACAGCCTGGGGTGAAATCCAACTAGAAATCCTGGCCTGCCTCTCTCTCTTTTAAAGACACTTTTTTCTCTCTGCATCACATTCACATGCACATACCACCCACCCCCACTACACACACATATACACTTCACAATTATTTCCCCCAGTTTTACTTAATGGCATAACAGCACAAACATTTCTTAGTGATCTCTTTTTTTAATGGGCTGTCTGTGGATTCTGTATTTACCTTGTTCCCTTGAGTTACACAGGGTTGAGTCATCTTTGCCAGTTGTGACATTGGAGGGCAGTCACATGACTGGCAATGACAACAGGGTAGACCTTGGCAATAGAAAAGCCTACTGTAGTTTCAAGCTGATGTAGTATCCTGTCAACTGAAGGATGGATAGATAGCAATTCAGCTGAACAGTGGTCAATGCCTAACACAGAAAACACTTCAAATATGTATAGTTCCTTTCCTTTCCCTTCCACTTCCCCTTTCCACTCTCTCACAGACACTTTCCCTCTCTCATATATACACATTTCAATCCATACCACAGGATTTCTGGGAAATAATTTAGTCTTTTTTGTCACTGGTCTTCATTCTCCCTTCCACATAGCTTTCCGCCTTCAGATCACTCTTTTCCTACAACCATTAGGGACTAGCAATTTAAGAGCAATCTCAAGAAGAGAGACTGGGAGAAAAAAAGGGATGGTGGGAGATATGCTGTTCATAGCAGAAAAGAATATTTTCTTCTAACATTCAGAAATTGGGCTTGTCAACAATTCTTGCTCCCCTACTGCCACTGCCATTTCCTAACCGTAATCCTTTTCTTTGAGACTTCGCCAAGTTTTTTAAGAAGCAAAAAAATTGGAGCCATGGAAAAATCTCAGAGTTGAACAGCAACAAACAACAGACATAGAAAAATGTAGCCAGAATGACAACATATACTCTGAAATCATGTTTTCTACGATTTTAAAATAGAGGTGCTAACAGCATATCTACACTTCAGGAACACATAAAATCTAGATCGTGGGGATTATTCCTAAATCACAGGATAAAATGAAACAATTGCCTGTATGCCAGGATATTGAAAGTACAGAAACAACTTAGATGGTTCTTTTTTTTTCTTTAAAAAAAAGGGAGTTGGATATTGCGATACAAATCCAATCTGAAAATAAATATACCTTAAAATGATGGATGAGGATAAGTGGAGATGGGAAATAGAAACAACCATATAATGTTATTAGCCTACAAGCAGCTGTTCTACTCTTTAGAAGGTATTATCTTGCAGATATTTTGGTTTGCTTTAAATGTATAATTGGCTTCTGACATCTTTCTAAGTGTTCTGTTGTCATGATGCAGGTGAGAAAATCTATTGGTAAGGATACTGATGATACTGATGATACTGATGATGAAGGATATGACCTTCACTTTGCCGTTCAAGGTTTTTTTCAATTTTGACTTTGAAATGCTTGTACTAAATAAAGGTTTGTACAGAAGATTTCTATATAATGTGAATTTCCATAGTGAAGGTGACATAGGAATTGTCCTTTGCGAAAAGAACATTGGCTCAGAGATCATATTGTATAGCATGAACGGCTCCTTTGTTGACATATTAAAGAATATTATGTAAACTATCAGCATATCTAAGGGTTGCCCTTGTCTACTGCTGACTTCTGTGAACTGGAATAAAGTAGATATAGAACAATTGCTAAGAGATATCAACTCAAATCTCCTACACACTGAACTCTTTTCATCAGTTGCTCAAATGTATTGGAAAAAACTCAAGCGTATTGGAAAAGTTGAACTAAAACACATGTTATAATTCTTAATTGCAGTCGTGGGAAAAAGATTATGATTCAAAACAGGGCAGAACCACAAAAGGTAAGAAATTAAAGATAATTTTCTCAAGTTGGCTTTTGCCTACCTGAATCTACTCTTTGCCTTATAATGTCAAACATGTGGATTATTCATTTTTTCCAACCCTGATGAATACTGAATGCAACCATCAATTACAGGAACCAAAATTAAAATCTGGGGGTTGCCACAGAAGTTGATGGTCTCCCTCTCTTATTTCATATTTACATGAAACCACTGAGAAAACTGGTCCAGTAGTTTGGGATTCAGTATCATCAATATACTGATGATGCTCAGCTGTTATTGGATGTCTAAAAGACTATGGGATACCTCAACCTTGCAAAGGAGAGTATAAGAATGAGACAATGCAATCTGCTAAGCATAAATTATGCAAGTGATAGGTTCTCAAGAGTCTGATACATTACCTTACCGGCAATAAAGATATTTCTAAAAATCTAAGAGGTTTTTGTATCCTGAGTTTGCCAACTTTTCAGAGCTTGACATAAACTTTACATCAGTCTCCCAAGCTAGACGCAGGTGACATTATTAATATCCTATCTCAGCACCTGAAGGCTGTGAGGGTTTAGATGAGAGGGCATAGTCTTAAAATGAAAGCTAGCAAGATTGGTTTATTGTTTGCCCATTAGGGTTCTCTGTCTCTAGTGATTCCTTTTGATGGTGTGGGGGGGGGTGGGGGGGGGGAATTGGTCTGGGATTTGGCAGTCNTGATGGTGTGGGGGGGGGTGGGGGGGGAGAATTGGTCTGGGATTTGGCAGTCTTTGTAGACTTATGGTTCCTTCTAGAACAGAAGATGGAAACCGTGGCTGAAGGACTCTTTACTCAGCTTTGGCTGGTCTGCCAGTTGTGGCCCTATCCACAGGTGGAAATATCTTCTTACAATGATTCATACCTTCAACACCATCTATTTAAGCTACTCAAAGATTGCAGTTCAGAATGCTGTGGCGCATTTCCTTTTAGGTTTCATGGGTAAACAGACTGAGAGGAAATATGGGACTTTGTCTCTTTGTAGGAAAACAGCAGCAAGACATGTACAGAGATGGAAGAACATACAAATTCCTACAATGGAAGAGTAGGTAGTGAAGTTAATAGAACTGGTTGAGATGGCAACATTGACTACTTTGATGAAAGAAAAGACTTTGTCTGGTTTTGTTTCTACTTGGAGACCCCTTTTGGACTTTTTTTTTGAAAGTAAAATGAATGAAACTTTAATTCTGGGATTTGATTATTAGAACTGTTCATGATTATGAAAATATTCTGTTAATCTTTGTATAAGAGGTTAATGCATTTTACATTAGAACTTGTACTGAAGAAAGTTGAAAGTTACTTTTTCTATTTTCCCCCCACACTCCTAACTTTGCCTTTTTTCCTGATCTTTATTTTTCCCTCTCTAATTCACCTTTATTTTGTTATATTTTATCTTTTGTGGAAGCTCAATAAAGTTTTCATATTAATTTAAAAAATGATGTGGCCCATGTGCTAAACCACATTCACCAATGGGAGCAATGACACCAAGGCTGTGGGCTCTACCCTGGTTAACAATAGGCTTCAGTTCTTGGTGCAGTTTTAAGTGTTGAGGTTGGCCTATAATGTCCTGCATAGTTTGGCATCTATTTAACTCACATTGTCACGGTGGTGTCACATGATGTGTCAGGACTTTTTTCCCCTTCGCTAAATCGGGCATGGGCAGGCTTGATGCATCCGGCCCAGATGCATCCAGGCTGGGAGTTTGACAGCCCTGGATTACTGGAATTGGATCAACTAATTTCATCTACCCAGGAGAAACATTTATTTATTTATATGATTTGTCAATTGCTTACAAGATAATAGGTATAAGTATATACATAGTTATGAATACATGAAATGGGTACATATAAGAAAAATAAAAGAAACAATAGGACAGGGATGGTAGGCACATTGGTGCGCTTATGCAAGTCCCTTACAGACCCTCTTAGGAAAGAGGTGAGGTCAATAGTAGACAGTCTAAAATTAAAGTTTTTGGGTTTGAGGAAGAAACCACAGAATCAGGCAGAGTATTCCAGACATTGACCACTCTGTTGCTGAAGTCGTATTTCCTGAAAGTTTGGTGTGGTTAACCTTGAGTTTGTATCTATTGCGTGCTCTTGTGTTGTTATGATTGAAGCTGAAATATTCATTGACAGGTAAGTCATTGCATTGTATTATTTTATATACCATACTTAGATCAGACTGAAGACGGCGTAATTCAAGGTTTTCTAGGTCTAGAATTTCAAGTCTGGTGGCATAAAGTATTCTGCAATGAGTAGAGGAGTGGAGAACTCTTCTTGTGAAATATTTCTGGACTTTCTCAATTGTACTAATATCAGATATGTAATATGGGTTCCAGACTGATGAGCTGTATTCGAGTATAGGTCTAGCAAAAGAGATTCCCTCTTTGGGAAAATGACAAGGAGCTTTTCATAGCTGCTTTTCAGTTATGGAGAATGTTCTCCAGGACAGCGTCCCATGGACATAAAGCTGTTTTATAAATTGCCAAAATTCCTTCAAGATTGCAGTTGGTTAATGTGACTTAAAAATGCAGAAATGGACATCACAATCAACAAGGGCTGAAGATGCATTAGATTAGAATAACAGATTACTGATTTGCTTGCAAAATGCCTGTTGGGTAAGGACCACAAGTATCTTCAGGAAAGATTGTTTCAGACAAGGTGTGATCCCACAGAGATGGTGCAGCATTTCTTTCAACCAAATCTCCAGTCTTGGTCTTATCTTTCAGGGCTTGGGTGAAATTGAGCAACAGGGATTTTGTAAAGACCATATTAGCTTTCTAGACATAAACTTGGGAATTGCATAATTAAATTACTTCATATCCTAGTTACAGGATACAGTTCTTTACAAATTGATATTGCATGGCTGCTAGTAACAGTTTATAAAACAAAGTGGAACATCTTATTCACTTATTAAAGTATGAATATGTGTTTGAGTTCATGTGTATATGAACTAGCCCTGTCTTTTGTAATAAATAAAAGATAAAATGTATGATGACAGGAGTCAAGACTGACTCAAAGGATAGAGATGGAAATATGTCTTAAGCTATTCTTTGACTAATTCAATATATTTTTTTGGATTACTAAGGAGAATTAAAAGTGAGGGATCAATTTAAAGCAGACTACAGAAGGCAGGGAATTGTTTATGTGAGAAATATTATATTGCACCTAATATCAGGTGAGCTGAGTACAGTGATGATTATTGGGTTTTTTTAGGAACAATCCTTGTGTTGTGAATAACAAATCATGATGTTCTCTTTGCGGAAAAGTGTAAAATCTTTCAGTAAGTGTAATATCTTTCAGTATGAACACATTTGGTAACATTTCTCTAAGATCTCAGGGCAAAAGCTTTTATTGCAGTTTTCCCGAGCAAAATAACATGTAACTAATAACTGCAAATATATTCAACACTGTCCATTTGCATAAACAGCACAACATTTGAAAAGCATACCCAGGCAGGATTACCCAGTAACAGTCTCCGCATAAGATTTCCATATCAAGAGAATATGTCATTTATAAATAGTGTTGTTGTGACTTCTTTCTTTAATGTTCCTGGTGCCTTCTCTTATTTGAACTCCAGATCCTTTAACTAGAAATGCCATCTGGAAGGCAGCCTTCAGTGTGAAAGTGATCAAAAGAGATATTTTCCCCCCTCCCCCTTCCTTCAGTGGTTGAAAAACAATTTGCAGAACAAGATAGGAACAGATAGAGCAATTGGAAGAAATCAGTGGAAAGTCCATGGACTCAGAAACAGAATTGTGTGTCCCTTAGAAAGTGCTGAGCTAGATGAACCAACCAGGTAGCAAAGATCTCAGCTTGAACAGCCTTTGAGTTTTAAAGGAGAAAAACACAGCGCTCAGGGACTTAATTATATGGGGTGGTCAAATGGAATGCTATCTAATACAAGTGTTATATAAAACCCAATTCACAGTGTATGATTTTTTATTTTTTATTTTTTCGTATTGACGAGAGAGTAAATGGTTGGAGGTCAGCAAGATCTGAAGCACTGTGGATCCTGCTTTGAGCCTTTTGCGTTAAGGCACTTTTCTCCTTCAAAGATGCCAGCTGGGGGCTTTGTTAAGGCATCTCGTCAGGCAAAATAATAGCGAAGCTGGAAAAGTCTCTCGCTCGCTCTCTCAGGCGCACACATACGCAAACTGAGAGGGGTTTGAGTTATCTAGCAAGGGGTTAAGATTAATTGTCCCCCTTCGCTCACAACTAATAACCTCTCCAATACATGGTTTGCGTTGTTTCTTTTTGAGGGCGGGTGACAGGAGGGGGGAGGGAAAACCCTCGGTACCTATTGGCTGGGCTCTATCAGCTGCAGTTTAGCTCAAGCTGCTGCTAAAGAGCTGTATTGATCGGAAGCGTAAACGTGTAGAGAGAGCCGGAGAGAGTGGGAGAGCCCGGAGCCAGATTCCCCGATCATTTCTGAGAAGAAAGAGGACCTCGGCCAAAAAGAACGTGGCTTCAACCTGTCTGCTCTATCTTCCTTTCTCATCTGTTCTCATCTGTGAACGGGAAAAAAAAAAAAAAAGGACNACGGGAAAAAAAAAAAAAAGGACTCTGTGGAGAAAGCAGTTTATTGCTACGGTGGAGCTGCGTTGTTTCCGCTGCTTGTTTCTCTTTACAACTGCAGTTTCGTACAGCAGGTAAGCCTTTCCCCCCCTCCCCCCAAGTAAAACCAAATCAGGGGGATTAAACAGACGGTTTCAGCATCCTGAATCCAGGATGTGTCACTGCTGCATCGCTGGATAATATAGGACATTGCAAACTAGAGGAGAAGGCATCTGTCTGTTGCTAGCGAAGGTTATCCCACCAACGGTGAAAAACGAAAACTTGAATAAGTTCTAAGGAAAGTGGACAAGACTTAGGAAGACAGGCTACATCATTTGAAATGAGGAAGTATAGGCTGTGAGGTAACAAAGGATTTTCCTCTCCCTAATGCATATATCCATATATATAGATATAGGGATACTCATTATCAATTGTCATTATGTGGCTCAGAGAGCAATTACAAATGTTTAGCTTTCCTTTTTAACCCAAATGCAGTCTTGTTCTACAAATTAAGTGCTGTCCATTACTGGAATTAGGATTTTTGATGTGACTTTAAGCATTCTGATGCTTTTTTAAAAAATGAAACAAATTGATGGCAGATATTTGGGTGCTAAGATGTTGATCTTTCAATTAAGGAAGGTATGGAGGGGGGGGGGTTGGAAGCAAAGAAAAAGAACTTGAGAAAACTTTTTTTTTTGTACATCTGATTGAAAATTACTTGGTTTTCCAAACAGATCTTAATTCAGCTAAAGTAAATAAGATTTGCAAGGTCTGAGATCAGACTGCCAGCTCCTTTTCCCATTTATCTTGGCTAAATAAATTACCTGGCAATAGACTACTCATCCCTCTTTTTTCAATTAGCCTGATATGAATGAAGTGTAAACATTCCAGAAAGTCCTCTTTTCAGATGCAAAATATTGAGGTGAGAAAGTACAGGTGCCTTTCACTTTCTGCCTGGGTGTGTATAATTTTATTCTCACATCAGAAATGGGATTCACAGTTCTGTGACTTTAACAGCTTGGTAGTCAGGTTTATTTCTTTCCTCCCAGACCATGTGTGCATATATTTTCCAAATTAACATTCTCACCTAAAAAGAAGTGGACAGTGGATTTTTGTATTGAGGTTCCGTGAGGTTTTTTGGCAACAGCTGTTCCTCCTTTGGTTTGTTTTGGTTTTGGTTTTGATACACACTAGAATGAATCCACTCAATGATCAGGAGAAAAATAGGCTCTGCTTGATGCTGGAAGAAAACCAAAAAGTCATCTGAATTTTCCTTTGCTCCATGGTTTTTCAACTTCCAGCGTAATGAACAAAAGCCTTCTAATGATAGGGAGACCAAGCAGGTGTTAAAAGCAAGCAGTGCAGTTTTTAGAGAATACACTGGATTTTGGAGAGAATATGATGAAGAACAAATGTTCTGCACAGAAAGCAGGAGTAAAGAATTCATGCAGAGGATTTCTGAAATGGTCAGGGAGTCTTCTCCATTAAGACCTAATTAAGATGTTTCAGTAGTTTTCACTTAGGATTGAGAGGGATTCTCAGGTTTTATAACCAGAAAGAAGCCAAATGGTTTTGCAACCACAATCCCAGGCAGTTCAATGCAGAACTGATTTAGAGTCCCCTGCAATCCTAATATTTGAATTTGGTTTGTGTTCACATCTACCAATGGGTCCTTGCTCACAACAGGTACCATAATATATTTTGCCTATTCATATTAATGTGGGTAACACAACTAATAGTTGAATATGGAAAGCTACATTTGAGGAAAAAAATCACTTTTTTCCATTCCCCCCTTTATATTTTGCTCTTCCCACTTTTGTCTTGAGGGGGTATTTGAGATTATTTTGAAGATCTCTTTGGCATTTCTCCAGGTCTATGGCATTTTCTGTCTCTTTTGCTAGATTGAGCAGCAGCTGGAGTCTGTAAGATCTCCCACAGCTGATGTTCTATTCACTGTGGCAGAAGGAAGTTCTGCTCACACAATGTGAAGGTCCTGCTAACTCATCCACTCCTTCAACTATACAGCTAACTGCCTGTAGCCCTTCATTATGATTGTTTGTTAGAACTGTGTAATTGCTGGTGGTACATCTACTCTGGGCTTTCTCCTGCCTTCCGGATAAATTTCTCCTTTGCTTGCCAAAGTAAAAGCAAGGATGTTTCAGTGACCCGTAGTGGATTGAAATGGTCTGGAGACTTATTCAATAAACTATTTATTTGACTCACAGTGACCCAAGGCATAGCAGGATTTGCAGTATAGTTTAAAGTTATAAGGAAGCTCACCTAATTGGAACATGTAAAATTCTGTTCCACTCAAACTATTAAGTAGCATGTGCTGCTTCTTTACCTCCCAATCCCAACTATATTTACTTAAAATAATTTTCACAATATTAACCACTAATAGGCCCAGGTGACTTTTTCAATGTTGCGTTAAAACTAATATAGTTTTTGTCTTTTATGTGCGACCTTGGCAGCACCAAGAAATCTAGAATTGTATAGAAAGAACAAAAGCCTGTGATATTATCTCCTCTGGGATTTATCAAATTCTAATCTATACTGAGGAGACTTTCATGGGACCTGAAGTTTCTACCAGATATACTTTAGCAATGTGGTTATTTCCCCTTCCATAATTACACAATTGTTGCCTGGCTAAGTGCTTAATGAGATTGCATAACAGGTAGTCTTCAATTTATGATCATTTGTTTAGTGATCTTTCAAAGTTATAATGTCATTCAAAATAGTTATTTAGACTTTTGCACACTTATGACCATTGCAGGATCTAAAGTCAAGTGATCAAAATTTGGATGCCTAACAACTGGTCTGTATTTATGATGGTTGCAGTATCCTGGAGTCTCTTGTACAGCTTCTGCAACCTTCTGACAAGCAAAGTCAATGAAGAAGCTAGATTCATTTAACAAATGTGTTACTAGCTTTATATATTAACAATTATGGAAAGAAAGCTTATAACATGGTACAAAATTCATTTAACAACTGTTTTGCTTAGCAGCATAAATTTTGGGTTATGCTGTGGTTGTAAATTGAGGATTACCTATAATCATTCAAACAAAATAATATTCTCGGCAAGTTTAAGACTTGTGGACTTCAATTTCCAGAATTCCTGAGCTAACATGACTGGAGGAAGAATTCTGGGAGTTGAAGTCCACNAATTCTGGGAGTTGAAGTCCACAAGTCTTAAAGCTGTCAAATTTGAAGATCCCTGTTCTAGTGCAATGGAATAACTGATTTACGCTGGATTATCCCCTTATATATAGAAAGTTGTTGGTTTGAAATCCAGCAAATTAAAAAATACTTTCTTCTGTGGTTTTTTTTAATCCAGCAGTTCATCCATCAGTTCATTCAAAAATGTAACAATTTGTTCAAAAATATCTGGATTTCAAGGCAAGTGTTGTAAGCATTGTACTGTATTGTAGCATCATTCATGGTAAAGGAAGCTGTCAAAGATATTAGAGACAAGGGTAAGTACTGACTGACCTGGTGAGACATTCTTATATCAATCTGTAGCATACTTTCCCAACATAAATATTTGCTATAACCTGAAGACTATATTTTGGAAGTTGTACAGAAAAATGCACACTAGCAGAGAATGAAGAATTAATAGAGAGTAACAGCATCCATCAACCAGTAAACTCTCAGACTCTGATAATTCTTTCCAAACTTCAGTAAGAAACACCAAAAATGAATGCTAGCATAGATTGCAATATTGTAATTGGGCACTTTCACATGCTGCACAAGATAAACTGTTACATGAGTATGAAACAATATCTTAGGAAATATGTGGACCATCTTGACAATTATCTATCTCTATGGATTTGGTGTATATAATTTTAAAGATAAGTTTCAGGTGATTCAGGTGATGGACCATTAATAATTTATCCAATGACCAATCTGACTCCCCGGCTTTGTGCATTTTTATTGGGCCTGATTTGATTTCAATTGAATAATTTTAAAGCAGCTTTAAAGCAGATCATTTTGTTGTTGCTTTTATTCAAAGAAAGTCGACTTGTAATAGCTTTTCAGAAGATGAAAGTATGGTTCCTAGATAAAAAATGGGGTGATTTTCTACATATTGTTAGGATGCAATTGAGGACAATGGATTGGACTCTGTCAAACTTGAAAGATGATGGGGTTGCCTATCTCTACTCTTGATTTAAGAGTATTTCATTTGGAACATGCTAATGATTTGTATTTCATTTACAAACAAATTGATTTGTGTTTCAGAAGAATATGGGTTATAACAAACTCCCCTTTTTAATAACAACTTTTAATAATGTATGTATACTAAACTCAACAACTAATTAAAAAATAAATCCATAATTTTAAAATCATGAAACATTATTCAAGCATGGTTTTGCATATTTGTCAGGAAATTGGAAGACAACGTTGTTGAGATGATGTTAGAACTCCTACATAGCTATATGTAATTCCTTCACTTGGAGTAGGGGTACCCTTTATTTTTGGCTGGGTCTTCTTTCTACATTCTAATAGGATTCAGATATATTGAAATATAATAGGTGCCATGCCTTCCCTTCCTTTGTGACATTGACAATGTAATTTCAACATGATCCATACAGTTTCGACATAATTCAATTATTTTTATGAGTGGTATCTGCACATGGCAACTTTGGGACCCAGTTTTTCAAAAGGCAGGAGCCCTGATCAGGGTGGAGAAATGAATCAAGTGAGGTAAAGTCATTTCTCACCTTTGGACAGCCTATGTTTACTTCTCATTTTCCTGAAAAATTGAGTATATGGTTTTAAGGCTCTATTATAACAAAGCACAATACAATAGCAATAGCTATTGATAATAATTAATAATATTTTACTGATCTTGGAAGGATGGAAGGCTGAGACAACTTTGATCTGGTCAGGATTGAACTCCTGGTAGTGGGCAGAGTTAGCCTGCAATACAATACAGTATAATCTTACATTATTATTTTTGCCTGAAAATGGTAGAAATCCATATCAGAAACTGTGGACTAATATAAAACCTTATTCTTTCCTAAGTTAAAACATCCCACATCAGGAAGCTGAATATGAACTACCAATAGAAATACAGCATCAATGTTATGAAGTTAAAATAGGTCTCAGATTCAAATACAGATAGTCTTCATTTATCAGTGATAATTGTAATAAGCAACTCCATCACTAAGAGACATGGGTATTGAGTGAAACATAACCATGATGGATTTAAAACGCCACTTCTGCCACAGTCATTAAACAAATCATCTACAGCGATTGAGGGAGACATCATATAACTATAACTTCAATGACTGCTGGCTTGTCCATTGACTTTGCTTGTTGGAAGCCAGCTGTTCAATGCACAAATGACCATTAATTATGTGACCATAAGCTGCAGCAACAATCATAAGTACAATGATTGGGAGCAAAGTTACTTTTTCAAGCACCATTATCACTTTGACCAGTTGCTAAATAGAGTAGACATTAAATCAGGATTACTTGTATATATTTTATTTTGGTACATCCTGTGATCTATCAAAGCAACAAGTTCTAGAAGCACAAAATTTCTGGAGGAGTATTGGAATCAGTTACTGCTTGAGTTTGATATACATCTCCCCTAAATCAGCTTTTAACCATAAGCAATTATAAAGAAACAAAAGCAAACTAAAAATGAAAACCATTGTAAAAACCATTTCATATTTTAAAATATGGTAAAAAAGAAAAATTATGAATATTATACATAATTTATATCTGCATTTACTGACTTCTAACCTATTGATCTGTAATGTTCTGGGAGTAGTTTTGAATATGAAAATATCTCTTTTAGCTCTTCTTTCTTTTTTAGATTGTCTCATAGAAGTGCCTCCTCTTTAATGAAATGTTTACATAAAGTTCCAAATACAGAATCATTTTTCAAAAGTATAATATAATTTGATATAATGTACCTATCATGCTCGTGGTACAGCAAAGCCACTTTCCATGCACATTAGTGATATTTTATGACATGTGGTCAAACACTTTTAAGAAGGACTATTGTCAAAATGTCAGGGTCATCAACTACTCATAATAATGACAAATTATTAAATGTACAGTATATGCTGCCCAACTCCAAGTGACTCTAAATGGTTTATAAATTGTTAAGAATATTTTTTGGGGAGGGGGAGAAACAGTACAAACTATGTACAGCAAAAAGGAATAAATAAGGCAAAGAAAACAAACATAGTTGGGAACATCTTGAACAATAGCTGATATAGATGTTTAGATTTTCATTTACAGGTCCTTCATGTGAAGCTCAGTTCCTGGTAACTTCATGAAAGTGACTCATGCAGTATTTTTGATTACAGTATATAAGTGTCTTGAAATAGCCTCACAATATTTTTTTGACTTTTTTGTCTAGCTTATAGGCTTGGGATTTCCTGTCCAAGCAGTTTCTTATCCAAGCTTGATGCCTTTAAGCTTTAAAGTCCAGATAAGGTCAACCAAGCACTGTCCCCCATTTTATCTACCAGCTATTTGGGGAAAAAATCTCCATAAAATCAAATACAGTCCCCTTCTCTGCCAGCAACTCTAAAGCAAGATTAACAATAGAGAATTGGACCCCTCAGACAGTATCTTCAAAGGGCAGGAAGCCTTTCTGTTTGTGATCAGAAGAGTATGAAGTTGAAGACCTGATACAATATAAAATAGGAACATATTGTCTAATCTAGAAATGCAACTGGAGAAAATTACTAAAGTGCCTGGGCCTCATTAATCTCCATAAAATATATCATACATCAAGGGTGGGAGAAAAGCAGATGTAGTAACCAAATGTGAAAAAAAAAAGGTTTATAAGATATTTTAAAATCAATGAAGTCTAACCACATTTTATTCAGTTAAAGCATTTGTGGATTCTTCTTAACATTTCCAAGGCAATACCATATTCGGAAGCACAATATAATAACTGATCATACTATTGGGTATGGTAAAATGCACTAGGGATTCAACAGCTAAAAAAATCTTATCTTTCCAATATGTGAAATATGAAAGAAGGACTAACTCTATGGAATAGTGATTCACAAATTGTGTCTGTAGTAAGGGACCAAATGGCCCAATCTCCTTCCATACATCAATTAGTGTCTACCTATTACCCAAGCCTCCCCATATTCACTGTCAGTCAAGAAATCACAGAGTCCTTCCAGATCTGTTACAACATCCCCATGTTTATTACCAGTTAGCTCCTTTAAATTGTAGTACTCCTCTCCTATCATTCATATTGCTTTCCCTTAAGTTGGATATCAGTCTTCTGGTACAACAATAGGAACTGCATGATTCTGCTCATTGATATAAAAGCTATGGTATTCAGGGAATGCTACTGAAGATCTTTACAATGAAATTTATACTAAAAGCTGCTATTAAATAACATGGGGTGCATGAAATTATTTTGACAAGTAAATAATCTTGGATTAATTTATTGGTAGAACACTTGGTTTAAAAGGGCCTTTAAAAATGAAGGAGATGAAAAGGTATGCACAAATGCAACTATAACTGTTATTTTTCCCTCTTAAAAATGTGCCTAAGTCCTTAAAAATTGAAAATGTAGTGATTTAATTAGGCAGTTTCCATATTTTCTTAATGTTCATTTAGTGATCATAAATGCAGAATGTCAGAGAAATTCTGCCCTTGGGGAGAATTATTTATTTGAGATTCTGCAGGATAGCATTTACTTTCTGGAGAGAAAGAAGACTGCTGCCATAAATAGCCTTTCAACTTTGTATCTAGAAATGGATCAGAAGCAATGGTGATCTATTTTTACTCTCTAATCCCACTAAGCAGCCTAATGATTGTGGTTTGAATAATATGTTGTCTCCAAACCTCTGAAAAAGGCATCACAATCTACAATACATTACAACATCTAACCTGATATTATAAAAACATGGATAGCAATAACTATTTCTATTCAGAGTCTGGGTCTGGCATTCTAGAATTAGCTGGCAAAACAGTATTAATTCGGACTTTTCTAAATGAGTTGATCTAGACTAAATATGTGTTTTGGGTTGTCAATATTGTTGACAAACTCGAAGTTCATTCTGTTCATATAGGAAATGAATTCAACCATCACATTAAAAAAAAACATCAATTTTCTTCAGCCAATTTTAGCTGATTAGTTCTATGTTAGGGCTGCATCGTAACTGGTTTGAGGAAAAAATATTTGTAATCATTTAGCTTACTAAGGGATAAAATCTATGTTTGAAATTAAAATAGTGTCTTTTCCTGTGACTGGCAAGTAATTGTATGGTGCAGAGGGATATGGAAGTAGTCCTGAAGAAAACATAAGACCACCATTAGAAATGAAATATGAACTCAGATTGGGAAAAGAGGAAGGCATGAGAAAGAATCTCAAGGTTGCTGTTCCTTGATGTTCTTTGCTATAAGATGGAGGGAAGTGGACATATTGCCAGGCTTTCAAGTTTCTGTATAGTAACCTATATCAATAAGGTAGAATTTTAGCATTTCTTGTGATGTCTGCTTCCTGACTTTGTGTACCCTGAAGGGTTGATATTTGAACTAAATCAAAACATCTTTTATTAAAGTTAAATATACATCTAATTAATAGATTAATTGGAAAAGATTTCATATTTAATTGGTTATGTAAAATATTGTCTACCAAAAGCTTTTGATTTTTAACCCTGCCATCATATTAGGATGGTCCATTATGGGACCTGTATCCTAAAACATTAAGAAAGCTTGCCTACCCAAAAAGTAATATTATGAAAATAATATGAAGATAATATTGTGGTTCATATCTAGATAAAAAGCTCTATTTTCTAGGTTAAGCTGTTATTTGTTCAGTTAAAAGAGTTAATATATTCTGCTCCAGATATAGTTATGATTCATTAACTTATTCAGTGATCTTTCTCTGAAAGTGACAGTTTAATATACAAATTTTGACAGAAATTTTTTTCAGAGCCCTATACAGTTTTGAAATTGTTCTTTCATAATTCTGTTCCATAGCATTTCTTTTTCTTTTGCTTCAGACTGAATGCCTACTTACCTGTATAGCCTGCCAATGGGATATAACAGGCAATGAGTATTGAAGACAACCCATAAATCTAATTCATCTTTTCTATCTGCTACAATCAGTTTCTGATTGGGTTGTCCTCTATACTTCTTACACTGTCGATTAGATACTCTGTCTGAGGCAGATTGAGAACAACTTGTAGTAGATAGCTAAAAGTATAGATACAGATATGAAACATTATTAATGTAATAAAATATACAAAAAAGAAAAAGAGAAAAATGAGGGAAATAAAAAAAACTAATTATGCCTTCTGATCTTTCTATTGATTGAAAGGTGTTTTTTTTCTTTTCACGGTAACACTCTGAATAGTCTCATTCTATTAGTCTTACTGTTCCTGTTTGTTGTACTCTATTGAAGTTCATTTTCGGCTGTTCTCTGCTGTTTTTATTATTTTCTTTGGGCTTGCTGCTGTTCTAACTTTCATGGTACTACCTTGGAAGAGAACTCTGTTGATTTTCAACCACCTGTGAACCCCAAAAATATATTCCTCAAAGTTAGAGAAACGTCAAGCACTGTTTGAGGTGGGGTCACAAGCTGCAAGAACAACATCACACAGGAAATTCCATTCTTCTCAACATATTATATGCTCTTCAATATTTATATTATTTTAATGGTAACATCCATAAGAGTATAGAGTTAACATCCATAAGAGTATAGAGTTGTACATGCAAATTACTCTTTGAGCATATGAATAGCCTTTCCCCAAAACCTTTCTCCTTTCCCTAGCAATTGTACAGAGTTTCTTAATCCTGCCCTCACATTTCTGTTGAGGTTACAAACAAAAACTAGGTAGTTTTGACTTTTGTTTTGATTCCTATTAAAAATCTGAGATTTATGATGGCTGAAGTCTAGCATGTTCAAAGTATAATTGATTTTGAGTGACCTATAAGTGACCTAGATATAATGCTGCCATTCGAACTAAAATGTAGCTTTCTTCTCAATCTCTTTATGGACTAATATTTTGATGCCTTCAGCTTAAAGCTTGGCTATTTGCTAGACCTAATGTGTCAATATTCTTGATATACTCAGAATGACCCCTTGGCTGAAATCTATTGCTCCACATAAAAGTGCTGTAAGACACATTTTCAAACTATTCCACACAAGCCCCATGAACTTTCTCCCCTGCACTCAGAAAACTCCAAACCTATCACTTTCATCTTTAAGGCAAAGTGGAGGAGAAAAGCAGAAACAGGCAGTTGATTCTCCTCTGCTAAGAAAGCAACAGAGAAGTAAACAAACAAACAAAAATGGTTCACAAGCTTTTGAGCAATTTCCTGATTTTGAGAAGTGAACTTCAGGAAATATAAATCAAGCCAAACCACAAAGAATTTAGAAGATTCATTCATTCCAACAAGCATTGGCAGTGTATCAATATTTTGCAACCAGCCTTCCAAAATGAGATCAAACCACCTAAAACATAGCAGGAAAATAAGTGTTGCCTGAAAGGTTAAAGGCCATGTCACACTGCCCAACGGATGCAAAAAGGACACAATGGAAGAGAAAAATGTTGCATCCGTTGTTTCCCGGCGCTCAAAGGGCGGAAAATTTGCATAATTGAAGCGGATAACACGGACGCGGGGAGGATGCAGGGCGGATGCAAAAGCGGATGCGGAACGGAAGCCCAGTGGATGGGAGCGCATGGGAGCAGATGCAGGCTTCAGGGGGGTCTCAGCAAAGTGGACGCAGAACGGAAAAACAGACGCAGAACGGATGCACAGCGGATAAAGTGGATGCAGAGCGGAAGCTTAACGGATGCACAGGGAAGCAGAACGGATGCCTGGGTTAATTGCGAATGCGGGGGGGATTTATTTGCGCAACCCCCTGGATATAAGGGAAGCAGCTCGCACGTGGCCAGCATTCTGAGGAAGACTGCTGCTTCATACCTCCAGTACTTGCCTGCATGTCTGCCTTCCAGCCTTTCTGCCAGCCTTGCTGCCAGCCTCCCCTGCCAGCCTGCCTCCCAGCCTCCTGGGCAGCACCCTTCAGCTGCCTTCCAAGCCCTGCCTCCAGCCTCCGCCTGGGCAGCCTCCCTGCCAGCAAGGCTGGCAGCCTGCCTTCCAGCTTCCTGCCAGCCAGTCTGGCAGCCTTGGGTGCCTGCCTTCCTGCCAGCCCTCCTGCCAGTCTTCCTGCCAGTCTTCCTGCCAGGCTTCCTGCCAGCCTTGGTGCCAGCCTTCCTGCCAGCCTTGGTGCCTGCCAGCCTTCCTGCCAGCCAGCAACCCCACAACCATGGGAAGAAGCACAAGCCTCAGGAACCTGCCACCATCCCTGGCAAAGAGGGACAGGGCCACCCTCCTGCCCCTGGCCCTGACTCATCTTCTGCTGGCCTCTGCTGCTTCGGCTAATTATTCTATTGCTGGAGCTTTGCTCTAGCTGCTCCTGGCAAGTGGTGCTTCTGCTGCGTACTCTGCTGAAGCTGCTCCTGGTCCTGCTGGTCCTGCTCGTTCTGCTTGTGCTCCTGGTCCTGCTCGTGCTCCTGGTCCTGCTTGTGCTCCTGGTCTACTCGTGCTCCTGGTTCTTGCTGACCCTGTGCTGGTGCTTACTCTGCTGCTGCTGATCCTGGTTCTTGCTGCTGCTGCTGATTATGATCCTGCTGGTGATGCTGCTGCTGCTGCTGCTGCTGTTGGTGTGGAGGAGCAGCCCCTACCACCTGGGAGCCCCTCTGATGAGGGGCCCATCTGGTCCTGGCAAAGAGAGGAAGAGGTGTATGCAGGGACGGGAGAGGAGGCAAATACTGGCATTGAGGAGGAACACGAGGATGAGGTGCTGGAGTGGCTGAGGTAGAACGACTATCTGTGGTGGAAGGGACACCGGTTTGTATCAGGGACACTGGCTGTACAGGGACACCAAAGCGGAAGCAGGCCTGCTTGGAGAGAGAGGGAGGAGAGTTTGGGCTACACACCTGATGTGCTCCTTGGGCTGTGGAAGCACAATGCACACCTGGTACGGGAAGCTGCACCTCAAAAAAATCTGGCCAGGCCGTGGTAAGCTGACGGACAGAGAGAACTATGTCATGGCCAAGTGCAGCTTCCTGGAGGGTGAGGTCCGCCACCGAGGAGCACCAGCAAGCCCATCTGTCTACCCTCTCTCTCCGGCAGCCTGCTGTGACCCAGTCCTCTTTCCAGCCGAGATTCAGTCCCTGTCTCCAGCCAGGTTTTCTGTGGAGCATGCCACGGCGGAGAACCCGGGCAGGTGTGGAAAGTGTGGTGAGAAGCGATGAGGACTCCTGGTGTGGTGGGAGAGAGGAGACATTGAGTCCACCCGCTGCCGAAGCTGCATCCACCCACACCTCCGCCTCCACAGTAAGGGCCGAGAGCCAGACGGCAGGAGGGGCAACAGCCACAATGTCTGGTGGAGACATCAGGGACACCAATCTGCACCGCCATAGGTCTTCCTCTCTCAGCTGGTCCCAGCAATCGAATCCTCGCCTCCTCCAACCGCAAGCCCTTCGCCTCAATTACGTAAACCAGACCCTCAGGGAGATGGCGATCCCCAGTACCAGGTGGTGAAGGAGAGGATCATCACGCTGCTTAACAACCCTCACAGATCCAGATGAACCTGCTTCCCACCCAGTCAGGTCTGCTCCTGCCACCCCAGGTGATGTCCCTCCCATACACAGGGCCTTCCCACAGCCCTCACTACCAGGGCTATAGTTACCCGGAGGTCCAGCAGCACAGACAGCAGCCCTTCCACATACAGGCACAGCATCAAGGTGACACCCACAACAGCGATGCAGCAACGTCAATGATGCCACCCACGCCAGTCTGACCCCCTGCAGACCAAGGCAGCCCCACTAACACTACTCCTTCCTCCATCCTCAGCCAGCCAGCCTTCAGTACAATCTGTCCTCTGTATGGGGCTGACACCCATGGCATGTATGAAGGACTTCTAGCATCGCGGCAACTGAGCCCAGCTCTCGCGAGACCTTCCTCAACACACAAAAACTTGCTCACCTGTTTGTCTCTCCAGGGCCAGGCACTCCAAGCAAACACTGCAGACACAGCAGACTGGCAGCAGCTACCCACCTCCACAGCTCACTGCACCTAACACCGTTAGACTGGGCACACACCTCCGAGTGACGCAAGAGGGAGTGCCAGAGACTGGCTGCTGGATATTTTGTGGACTTTATTTGGACACTTGGACTTGGGTCATTTTGCTTTTCAGTTTGTTATTAATAAAGTTTATCTTTTGTTTTCACGACACTTGCTTCATTTATTTTTTTCTAATAAAGTCTGGGTGGAAACTTTTTAGAAATGGTTTTACCTTTGCATGCTTGGGGATGTTTTAAGATAGCTGTGGATGGGTTAAGATAGCTGTGGGATGGGTTAAGATAGCTGTGGGAATGGGAAGGGATACCTGTGGGATGGTTAACAGATAGTCTGTGGGATGGGTTAAGATAGCTGTGGGATGGGAAGGTATACCTGTGAGATGGGAGGGATACCTGTGGGATGGGAATAGATAAACCTCCAGTTTCATGCCTAGTGGGAACTGGATGGTCCACCCCTGCAAATTGCCAACCCCTATGGCCTTCATTATCAATTACAATGTAAGCATTGATCCACACATTTGAACACAACAACACACTCTTTATTAAAGCCTGGTTCATTGCAGGCCAACCAAACATACATGGCCCAATCTCATCGTGTTGATGAGACAGGCTGAAGGAAAGCTTCTTTAAGCATCTCAATTCCTTTCTTGCCACTTCCACTGCTTCCAGCTGGCGGAGTTGCACTATTGTGTTTAAGGAAGGTCGCTGCTTCTTCGCCTCATGTGAGGCTCTGTGTGGCCCTTGCACACCCTCCAAGTGTCTTAAGGTTTTGCCTTGCCTCCATTCCGCCAGGCTCCATGTCCCCAATTGCCATTGCTGGAGGGTCCACAAGCTGTCTGCAAGACCGGGTAGCGGGGGGGGTGTGCGCAATGAGATTGTGGCAGGATGCAGCAAGCTTCGCAACGATTCTCCTCATATGGTCTCTGGGCGATTGCTGGCATGTTGGCTATAAGTACCTTGGAACCTGTTGGCCAGGAAAGCCAAAGGCGTTCTCCACCACGCCGTCTTGCCCTGGGACAGCTGCAGTTAAAGATCTCCTCTCTTTCACGGGTGAGAGGTATCATTTGAGGTGTAGGGCTTCATGAGGTAGGGTTGTTACGGGAGAAGGATCATCCCCACACGATGAAGTATGGGCAATCTTGGGTGTTCGTTTGGCAGCGGGTTCTGGATCTGGAAGCCCAACCATGAGGTTGCTTTCCAGCCCCTCCTTTGAGGTGACTGGCCCAATTGTATACACTGGGCATCTGAAGATGAGCCGTTGCCTGAAGCAATCGATGTACAAATGAATCTGTAGTCAGCAATCGACCAATGGCAAAGAGGATGATGCTGAAGAAGCCCTTGGAGTTGACATAAGTGAGCCTGAGTGTTTGGAGCTTTACAGGCCACGTGCTTCCCCATCGAGGCTCAACGGTGTGGGGGAAGTTCCACTTCCTGATACACTGCTCTGCAACATTCTTCCGACGCTTCTTCAGTTGGAGGGGTACTGGAAGGAGCTCTCCTTGTATTTCTCTCTAGATGGCCTGCACCTACTTCTTGACAACAAACCTGATTGGTGCTGGCGGCCCCTACAGCCGGTGGCTGCATGCTCCTGTAAGGTGTCCCTGAGGCCAGGTGGCGTAGCGTGAGTGTCACCTTGAGGCGCATTTCCAGGCTGGTCGGGAAGTTGGTTGTTTTGTCTTGGTCAACGCTGGGGTGTCAGGTGCTGCACAAGTTTCATCAACATGGCCTGGAGGCATATTCATGAAGTTCTGGAATGGCCCGAGGACTTCGGCTCCTGAGCATGCCACCATCAGCTTGTCATAAAGTAACGTACTGTGCTCTTCTGGCAAACCATCTTGGAGCCGAACTTTTTTTGGGTGCCTTCCTTTTCTTCTCCATAGTCTGCTCACAGAGACTGTAATGGTTTCGCAGTGTTGCAGAAGGATGTTGGCTGCAAAAGGAATTTTGTCGGCAATCCACGTGGACATGACTGGATGCTGTGGAATAGCAAGAGTCTGATATAAGGCTGCAGAGGTTTGCACAACTGGGCTGCTGGTCTGCAAGTGAGATGCAGGCGAGTTGCTCCCCCTTTTTATTAAGGCGTATAGTGTCCCTTTGCATCCTCTAGGCATCCTCTAGGCATCCTCTAAGGCATCCTCTAGGCATCCCTGTAGACATCCTTTCATATCCGAGATAGGTCCCTCTTTGACCGCGAACGTTTTTTCCGATTTAAATGCTTTGTTTCCGTTCTGCATCCGCAGGCATGCCATTCCTGGCATCCGTTCTGTGTCCGTTTCGCTTCCTCCCTGCCGTCCGGGCAGATGCGAGTTCCGCGGATGGGCCGCGCACTCCTAGCGGAATAGCGGATGTGTAACGGAATGCGTAGCGGATGCAATAGCGGATGCATAGAGGGGTGCAGAAGCATGACGAAATTGGATACATTTTCCGGCGCAAAGTTTTAGGCAGCCCAAAACTTTTGGAGCGGATGAAACGTCAATAAACGGATGCTGGACGGATAGAGAGGAAGCAAAAAGGAGGCAGTGAGTACATCGCGTTTTCGAACAGATGGCAAGCTTTTTTGTCCGTTTTACTTTCTCTTTGCATCCATTGGTGCAGTGAGACACGGCCTTAACCTTGGACAGCTCACTTAAGAGCAATGCTTCAAAAAATACTGTTTAGTTTCTGCACTGTACAATCCCCAGATTGCTGCATTTTCTCTGATTAAACTAAAGCTTTTGCAATTGTGACAAAGCCTTTGAAACTATCCTATTAATTGGGTTTGAAACTGAGGCTTGCTGTCAAAATGGAACAAAGAAGAATCAATATTAACACCTGGATTCACATTTCTGAAAAATCCAGCATTCCTAAAACAGCAATTAAACAGCTTAATCTTTAAACTTGCCTAGTTCAATTCAAGATATCTATTCTGAAGGGGTGCTGCTAATTCATC
Source organism: Laticauda laticaudata (assembly GCA_004320025.1). Classification (NCBI taxonomy): domain Eukaryota; kingdom Metazoa; phylum Chordata; class Lepidosauria; order Squamata; family Elapidae; genus Laticauda; species Laticauda laticaudata. Next base: position 25,258 of record BHFT01042526.1, read on the forward strand.
ATTAATTTCTCATTCACTTTAGAAGTTGCTATTTTAATTTGTTATTTTGAGACCCTCTTCTGAACTCCATGATAAAGCTGACTTAAAAAAAAGAAAACATTTTATTTATACTTTTCCCAAGATAAATATTTTCATAGAAAACTGTAGCCTTCTCTGTAACCTCCAAGGAGTCACCAGACTATGGCCTTCGAAGAATGGCTGTGAAGCATATAAAATCATATCTACTGCAAAAGAAAAAAAAGTGTCAGGCTAAGAAGGAAAATGGTGAGCCCAGTACAGCTAAGGCTGGCCCTATGCTGCTTCAGGTATGGGATGAGGAACATCATGAAGACTTAATATAAAAAAGAAGCTGCCATAATGAGTTTCTTAGGTGGGACTACAAGGGAAGATATGCTCTAAATCAGGAAAAAATACATTTCCTGAGGGGGAGGAATCAAAACAGTAGTAGCTAATTAACAGTAACTCTAAATTGAAAGTGGTATTTATATCTTCCCTCCTTAGAAAATATATATGTTATCATAAAATCACAGGTCTGGAAGAGAATTTGGAGACCTTCAAGTCCAACCTGCTTCCCAAGACAGAAGTCTTTATCCAGGTAGCCCTCAACTTCTGACCACAATTGAACCCAAACTTTATGTTGCTCAGTGAGAAATTTGTTAACAAAAGATGTAAAATGGGACAAAGCTTACTTAAGTGAATCACTACAGTTCTTAAATTAGTAAATGGTTGTTAAATGAATCTGATTTCCCCATTGACTTGGCTTGTTAGAAGGTCACAAAAGGTGATCAAATAAACTCAGAACATTACCAGAGTCATAAATGTGAGTCAGTTGTCAAGCATATGAATGTAAATCACCTGACCATGGGGATGCTACAACAGTCATAAATGTGAAAAATGTCATAAGTCACTTTTTTCAGTCCTGTTGTAACTTTGAATGGTCACTAAGCAAACTATTGTAAGTTGAAGACTACCTGAACCACCCTGGACAATGGTTGTCGAATCTTTTCCTTAAAATGTCTAGTGATGGTGCACTGACAACTCCATGAGGCAAACTGTTCCACTGATTAACCATTCTCACTGTTGGGAAATTCCTTATTTTCAGTTTAGATCTTCCTCTGACAAGGTTCTACCCATTGCTTCTTATCCTGTACTCAAGTTCCATTCTAAAATGACTTTGCAATGTCAAACATAGGCATTTTTTTCTACTGCTAACTCTATATAGTTTGTACAAAGAGTACTTAGTTTTCGTTCTTTCTTCTCTGTGTACTTTAATAGAATATAAGTCTCTCTAGCATTAACACATTTCAGAGCCTGCAAATCAATTGTGACCTATTCATTTAGAGGGATGTTTCAGTAATGCAGCAGCTCAGAAGGTTAATGATGGATCATGACACAGTACCATTTCCAGAGTACTATTCTCCCAATGCTTGTCTGGGTTAGATTATTGCATTTAAATGATGAGGCAAGCCATCTCCTCATTCCTGGAAATGATGCCTGTTTACTATCAAACTTGGTCTGCTGGGAAGAGGCACAATTAATACAACAGGAATAAAAAAAGGTAGTGACAACTTTAAATATGTTTGAATGTCTGCAGATTGGCTCTCCTTTCCAGTTCTGGAAAGTTTGGGCTTGTATTAATTTCAAAATTTTGTAGGCTGACTGATTTCCAAGCCAACATTTTTAAGGTAGCAAAAAGCAGGGATGCAAAAGAAAAATCAGCCCAGGCTTTTAGCAGAACAAGTGTGATGTGACAGGTTCTTCCATGGCACAGAGTAACTGCAAAAGGAAACAGTTGGTACCCACTTTTTCCAGACCAAACCAAAAAAGTTTGTTATAATTTGAAAAAGAATAGAAAAATCCGAATCTTTATTTTGGTGTCTTTCTCTGATTTTTCTAGGAAACTTTCTGGTAAAAAATATTGGCAAGAGGGAATTGCTTGCCTTTTCTTGAGTATTGAGTATTCTCATTGATGATGCGTTAAAAAATGTACGCACGTCCCTTAGCATTAGAATGTACCTTGAAAATTTCACTTTGGTGAATATCAAGAGACTATCAAACATTCTAGTGAATACAAGTAATAAGTGTATGTTTCAAGACAATAAGTTTATTGGATTTCTTCACTTGCAAGATTCATGGTCTAATCAATTACAAAAGAAAAAGTGAAGCAGACTTTTTTTTCTTACTAAGACATGTAAGTATCAGATAAAAAACTGACAGAAATTTGTATTTCAGAGAGAATTAGATTGGCTACTCTTTCTGAAAGATGTTTCATCAAATGCTATCAAGGGGGAAACTCCTGGATATTACACGATACATTTTCTTTTTCAGGAAAAAAAAGTTATGTTTGAAAAATCCAGATAGGAAGGTTAATATCAGGAGGAGAGGGGATCATGATAAAACAGTTGTTTAATTTTCTATGTCACAAAGGAATGGCCAGTGTCTCATAGCAGTTGAATAAGCTTTAAGCCAAAGATAGTTTTATCTTTTTTGGCAAGAAATTTCAATTTCCAAACCTTAAAGACAAAATTTTCTTGGTTGACAAAACCTGGCAAAAGGGAATCATGGCATGGCCATTCTGAGGGCATCACTAACAAGAAGAATGTGAACAATAGAAAAATGACTGAAGCATTTCATTAAATTGTGAGCATTGCTTCATTAACATTATAATTTTGGACCAATTTTAAAGCTGTCTTCAACACTCATTAACCCAGCTGCACTCTAAAATGCACTTACTGTGAAAATGGAAAAAAAATGATGGCTTTAGAAGCACTTGCTGTATAATTACTTCAAAAGTTTTGCACACTTCATTTGACTAAGGTCTTTGACATTCTCTGTTCTTGGAAATACCTCAGCATTGTCATCAGGTATTTGAATGCATCATTTGGAGCTGATGTTCTGAAGGTGGTCATTTCAGTCATTCTAATCCAGAATTGCCTAGTCTTGGCTAATCTTCATTAGCAATGCAGATCAATGACAATAGTGATTTACAACACAAAAGATTAATCCCAGATGCTCAGAAGGATGCCATGGCCGATGGTGTGAAAAGCTGCCAAAATTCAGATGCAAGAGTACACAGATTACTATCTGTCCAAAAGTCACAGATGGAAGGCAGTGAAAGCCAGTCATATTCCTCATATAGCTAACAATATATTTTTCATGCCATGATCAAGGGTAGAGGTCTATGCACTTATTAACAAGGATTAATAAACTTACTCTTGTAAGTTTTCTGTGATGAACTTACTTTGATGGATTAAGGTTGTTATGTTAGTGGCATATATAGTACAACCTATGGCTATGCCATTTCTTAGCTCTAACACAGTCCTGATTTATTCAGATAAGTGGAGAATTTCTTTCCCTTCCTTCTTTTGAATTCCTTAGTAATATATTGCTTTCTAAAGAGCAAGACCTAGCTGTTTCCAGACAAGAGGTAGAATTGTAATAATCCACTGCTTCAAGAATATGGTGATCAATAACTTTCTCAAAAACAAAATATCACCCAGCAATAACTTCACTCTGTTTCACAACATAGCAAACAATAACTCAAAAGTGGCCATGTGATTCTGGGAAGGGATTAGGCCTGTTTCTTATTAGATACTTACCACAGTGTTAATGTAATGCAGTTGGCATGTCAACAAAAGCTGATTTAAAATGATCATGGTCATTGCCTCAATTTGGGGGACTAGAGAATTTCAGTCAAGGAAATCACACACCCCCAATGACATTCCATAGTGCAATGCTATTCAGAACAGCATATCCCTAATTTTCTAACATTATTTTAGTCCTATCTAAAGCATTTCCATTTTGTCTGGAATCAATTTCAGTGTATTGTTTCTCATTGCATCCTCAGAACTGCATTACAGCTACTAATTCATCCTTAATGCAGAAAGTCATCTGTTTATACTAACGGGGAAACTGAGGTTCCATTATAGTTTTTCCTGATAAAAACAAAATACCAAATTATACAGATGAACTGCATGATGTGTTGGTCTTGTGACAAAGTAGCTCATTGTCTTCACAGATGCTATAAACCTTTGAGCCGTTCTACACAAACTAGTCCCAAATTGGATATTGATGTTCCTCAGTACCATAAAACTAAGGGTTTTCAATATGAACTGTCAGCTTACTCACATATTCCATTAAGCACTAGAGAAATGATACACTAACACAATCCCCAATCTATCTCTGGTTCCACCAATACTATGTCAGCCCACCTGACTGCCCTAACCAGGTCTCTATTACACAAACTATATTAACTTTCTCAACCATAATAAAATGTTAGAATTTCAGCATTTATTGCCAAACAGAATGATTTATTATCAATTTATTGCAATAAGAGCTTCACGATGATCCAACATTCTATTTGAATGAATTAGGGAGAAAAATATTGTTTTTCATCAGATTCTTTGTCTACCTACACCATAGGTTCAGCTGGCAGCAGATCTTTTGATTTCCAAGAGAAAGCAACCTTATCATAAAATCAGCATCACTTTTGAAAAAAAAATGAGGGGGCTGAACCGGGATTCCATTCCATTACATATAAAATATGTGTATGTTACACAATTCAACTAATATTCTCACAGCTACAGTAGAGTTCTGGCAACTCTAGCTTTAATCACATTTCTTTCTTTCCTTTTTTCATGAGAAATTGGTTTAGAGGGCTTTCAGAATCTAGATAAAATGGATTGGGGACAGTTGGCAACCGAATAAAATCTACCCAAATACTGCATACCTCCATGTGCTTATACTGCTAATGCAAAAACAGGCAAGTTCCTGAAAACCTCTTAGCAAGCTGGCTGACTGATTATTTACCATCCTACCTGGAGGTCATTATTAGCTATTTAGTGTTCTTTGATTATCTGACAGGTGGCTATAAACCTTGATGGATGCCCCCTGCCAGCAAAGCAAAATGTGATCTCCCTCTCCCCAAAAGTTTGTGAATCTTAATAGCATAGATTACTTGATTGATGCACACTCTGCCATTTAATTACAGGAATAAATGAGGAAGAGGAAATGTGTTACTTCCCCATTTATTATTCCATAATTAGACTGCAAATAATCAGGTCTCATGATTGGCTAAAGGGAATGTAGAAATAATTTACTGTAGCTCCTCTTTGTAATAAGATAAAAGGGAAGCATAAATTATCATAAAGCCAGGACAAAAAGAAAGTTAAGAATATTTCTTTAAAATAAAAATCCCAGTAAATTGAAGACTGAATCTTCAGCCTGTCAGGTGAGCAATTTATTGCAGCAAATGAAATGCTTCCACTGTACAATGACAGAGTACTTTTTCAGTATCTAATATTTATGCATATGCTATTTTGGAGTACATCATTGATCAATATCATAGCAGAGAGCAGGGCATTTATCTTGCCTTTTGGCTTGCATATAACACACTCTGTGTACTTTGTTTAACATCCAAGCCTAGTGAACAGACTAAAAGCATTGTGATTCTATCACATTTCCAGAGTTATTGGATCTTAATTGTGGCAACTTGATGCTCACTGCAAAATTTAATTAAATACTAACACCATTTAGAATTTGCCACTTTGGTTTGGAGAAAATTCTAACTTTTCTTTACTGCTGTTTGATAACCAGAGCAGATACTAACTTAAAAAAAAAAAGACTTGAGGAATCTACAATTGACAAGAATCTCTCTGGTCGTCAGCTGTGTTGTTTCAGATATTTTCTCAATTACTGCTCTAATAAGCAATGGTAGAAGGGCCATGCACCATTAGAAAATGATTCAGAGTATGTGTTTGACACTTATATGAGGGCAGAATGTTTCTGCTATTTTGGGTTTCTGAGTAAGCCTGGAAAAATATACTGCTGCTCCAAAGAACCCATCCATTCAAGTTAAGGCAACTTCAAACACAAATCTTCTTTTTTAGGATTGCAGGGAAGGTTTTTAAAATGTGATTGTTATAATAAATAGGAAATTATTATGCCCTTGATGCTGAGGAAAAAAAGGCAATAGTAAGAGAGGCTAGCAGAAGATAGATGTTATGACTGATAGCAGAAAAATGAGCTTTCAAGAATTCAAAGAAGGTGTTACCAACAAATAAACCTTTTGTCTCTCAAGCAAAGTTAAGAGTAGGGGACAATAAGTCTATGCTTGTGTTCACCATAAAACCTGAGGCTCAGTTTCTGAGTATGTGCATTATCTTAATCTATAGGACTTTGAACGTGTAAAACCAATCCAAATTTGTATCCAACTAGAGAACTAATAATCTGCTTCTTTTATTTGAAGGGATTGGTTTGCAATGGCATCATCAAAACCTTCTGAGTCATTGCTCAGAAGAATGAATGAGCAAAAAGATTCCCAAATGCATCAGGAATGATTTATCAATTTACCAATAACAAATATTGCTGTGTAAAAGGAGAGAATGACACAATTATACAGTCTAGAGGCTAAAATTACCTAATTGCACAAGTGAATGTTCATCCTCCATCATTTGCTAAGGATCCAGGACTCATTTACTTCCCTCTCTTGATTGAACCACAAAATGTCCAAAGTATCCTTAAAAAGGGAACCCATGTCCAATCTCTTGCAGGAATACTAATGTTCACCATTATCTCCACTTTACAGAGGCACCTTTATGTTCTCCAAAATTGGATTTCAGCAGTTACAGTTAACTCTGAGCAGCATTTTTTCTCAGTTTCAGCTAAGAGTTGAGACAATTTGAGTCAATTCTTTTTTTCTTAGGTATATAACATCTGTAGAGAGAATAGATGAGAAAAGGAATGGGCCAGATCCTTAATTTTAACTGTGTAATTATCCTCATAACTGGACTTCTACCAAGTTACTAACATAATTTCAGAAAGTGCACTGGTCTCTCAAACAATGTCAAGTATTTCACATTATAATGGATATATTACGATTATGAATTCTCAGCAAATATGTACATCAAATTCCAAAGAGTACTGGATCTAAGAAAAGAAAACTTTCAGGTAGACAATTTAATAAAATTCCCTTTTGTATCAATTATGTTTCAAATTTGATCTTACCTTTTTTTAAAAAAAACCCTTTTTTTTCAGCATACAATTTTCTTCACAAACAGCCTTGGGCAATATATCCTCTTCTGTATTTAAATGTTGGTATTTTTCCATGACAACTCATAAAACTGATAAGTCTTTTTCCAGGATTGGGCTTCTGTCCTATACAGCTGCATCGCACCATAGAAAAATCGGTGCTTGAGTTAAGGAGTTGCCAATAAGTGTTACATGTGCACTCATATATGCTGTAAAATATATTTTCCCTCTTTTAATTTCAAGTGCAGCACAGGCCTAAATTGTATGTTTTAATTTCTACATTATTTCAATGTATAGTAGAAATGTATACTGGATCTGGCTGAAGCCAGTTCCCAAGGCAGGGTGGAATAATTAGGAGCAGACCCAAAAGGCAGCAGGACTTGCTTGGTACTTTTTTTTTCTTGAAAATGTTTTGCTTCTTATCCAAGAAGCTTCTTCAGTTCCTGAAGAATTGAAAAACACCTTTGGGACAACCATGACCTGGATGATTGACAATCTCCATTGACAAATTGGAACAGATTTTCATTTCCTTGTAGGAAAATGGAGGGGTCTCAAGCAACAAATGAGTCTTTATTTTATTTATCAAACTTGTATCCATCCTTCTCCCCAAAGGCAACTCTAAGAGGCTTACAGACATTGAATAAAATGCACTATGAAACATTAAAACAATAAATTTAAATTCCAACCTGAATCTATTTGTTAGTGACCTTTCCACTGTACCATAAAAGTAGTAGAAAGCAGCTGTACTACAAAAAACAAACTTTATATCAATAACCATAGTGGGAAAATGGAAAAAATAAAGAAATATGAATCACATATTGAATTAAGTGTATTTGAGTAGTTTTGAAGTGATGGGAAGTGAGACTGAAATTGGGGTGGAATAAAACCATGGAGACTGAGACTGAGTCAGAATATTGCTATTTGTTTCCTCTCTTATCATCAGATTGTCATTATTTTTGATCCAATGTATTGATTGATGTGTTTTTATGGGAAAAAAATTCAGAGCTAACTTGGTATATTTCAATCTTTTACAATATCATTCAGGAAAATGATAGTTCCATATGATAGAACTATCATATGATCCATATGATATGGAATGATAGTTCCATATCATTCAGGAAAGAATAGTTCCACATCATTCAGGAAAGAATGTCAACAATCTCTATCAAAAATTCTTCTGCGTGTTTCCCCATTCTCAAAATAATCAACCTGCAGGCATGACATGGGAGGTTTTCCCTATAGGTCAAATTGTATCACATGCTGTATAGGAAGAAAAACATGTGTGTATTTAAGAAAAAAACAGAAAATAAAATTTAGGGTTTTAAAAATTATAGTCCAAAAGCTGTGATATGTCATATGGAATTGGCATTTTTAATTTTTTTGGTATTGTTCCCTATATGGTTATCAGATCAAATAAGAGTGTCTCAGATAAACCTAGCTAGCGAAATATTTTTATAACTCCAAACTTGCTCTTAAAATAGCTGGTTAGTATCTACAAAGCCTTAAAGTGCAGCAAACCTCACATACACTCCCACAATAAATTCAAATAAATTTGTCACTTGTGACAGCTAATAATAAAGTTAATATTCCCAAAACTCAATGAAAAAGTTGTGTAGATAAATCATATGATACTTTCTTGTAAAATTGATGGGTTTTTTTTCTTTTTCTCTTGATACAATACATTTTCAAGTCCACCGAGCTGTAAACATATCTAATGAAGAAACTAGCAATAACTTTTCACTTAAATGCATCAGACAATGTTCATTCAGTGCAGTGCTGAATTAGATCCCATCCATCCTCACTGTAGAATGAAGTTTATTTTACAATCACATGACTCCAAATTGCTATTTTTTCCCCATAATTTATAAAGGTTAAAAAATCAGTTAATCGAAGAAGAAAATATCCAGCTGTTAGCTGAACTCTGCCATGATGGTTTGCAAATACATGCAGAGGATTTTAATAAGTTATCTTGTGCACTCTGTGGATTTATAAATACCTCAATGTTTAAAAGAAGCAGTAGTTTGGTTTATTAAAGTGTTTTCCTCCTGATATTTAATAATGTAGCAATTGCAACTACTAATCACTAAACAAGTAAATATGAATTATTTGAAGAGCAAAAGTAATACATTTATCTTGAAATCCTTGACTTATGACCACAATTGGCATCACTATTTCTGTTGCCCAAACAAGATAGCTAAATGAGTCATGGCCCTTTTTTTGCCACAGTTGTTCAGGGAATCACTTCTGCTGTTAAGTGAATTGCTTTCAATTCAGTTTTCAAGAAGTTTTCAAGCAAAACCAGCTTCCCACATTGATTTTCCTTGCACAGAAGTCAGCTGTGAAGGTCACAAATGGCAATATTATGATCTCGGGAGCTGCAACTATTTTAAATGCATGCTCGTTGCCCAGTGCTCAAATTTTGATCACATGACTGTGGGGGACCTGCAGCATTTGGAAGTCATGTCACTTTTTTCAGTACTGCTGTAACTTTGAACAGTTGCTAAATAGTGGTACTAAGTTAAGGACTACCTGTATTCCTATTGTTTCAGAAAACCTTGTTGTTGCTGTAACTATATATCCCGAAACTAAGTCATACTGAACTCATTGGGTTTACTCTGAGAAGATATGCATAGTATTTTGCTGCAAGATGATATTTTATGCTAATTCTATTCCCACTGAATGTACAGGTAGTCCTTGACTTACTGCTGTAATTGAGCCCAAACTTTTGGTAGCTAACTGAGACAGTTGTGAAGTGAATGTTGCTCCAGTCTATGATTTTTCTTGCCAAGTTGTTGAGTGAATTGCTGCAGTTGTTAAACTAGCAACATGGTTATGTGAATCTAGTTTTCCCATTGTCAGAAGGTCGCAAAAGATAGGATGCAGTACATGACCCTGGGACACTGCAACCATCCTAAACATGCGTCAGTTGCCAAGTGTCTAAATTTTGATCATGTGATCATTGAGATGATGCAACAGTCATCAGTGTGAAAAACAGTCATGTCACTTTTTCAGTGATTTTGGAACTTTGAACGGTTACTAAATGAACTGTGAGGACTACCTGTAAATGAGATTTACCTGTAAATGAGACCTACAGGTGAGGACTACCTGTAAATGAGATTTGCTTCTCACTAATAGATTAGGGAAAGTTGTAGCCTATCAAGGTATGCAGAAATAAAGTTGATATTGCATTATTTCTATAGTTTCTCCATGAATAAACTGAATGGAAATTAGTACAATTTAGGGCTGTTTTCAGGAACAGTGCCTTATAAGCTTACATTGAGAGTGTTTATTACACTATCTTGATTTCCTGCAGAAAAATGAGATACCACCCAACAAATAAATATCCTGTGTCAAGCTAGTGTGTTGGATAAATTGGGGTGGGGGAGGGGTTTAAGCATACCTTCAACTGTAGAAACTCTCACATTCAATTTGAATTAGGATAATCCAAACAAACTCATAGGATTGTTCTCATAAAACTGAAATAAAAACAGAACACTGTGTAAGACACTTTAAACATCTGGAAAAAAGGAAGGCACAGATCTAATAATCAGATAAATATTGTATAGTCTATCTTTATTATCTTGAATATCTGCTGTTGTGGGTTGTGTTCATTTGACTTCATCATCGCTCAGTTGCCGAGAGCTCTCCTGCACTTTCTGATAACATGATCCATTTTTTCTTGATGCTATGCATGCTTAGAATTTTCTTCTAAATGTTAGAAAATCCAAATGTCAAGACTTGTACTAGACATAAACAAGCACATTTGCCTCAGTGATTGATATACCTAGCCTCTTTGATAACCATAGTAGATCTTTTTTTAATGTCCCCCCTCCTTCATTGTTGAGAGTCAGTTTGATGTACAAGCATCAGAAACCAGGAGACTGGGAGTTCTACTCCTTCCTTTGTCACAAAATCAACTGGGTGATTCTGGATCAATCACTTTTCTCAGCTCAGAAGAATTGACAAGCTTTTTCAGTAAAAACGCTGCCAAGAAAACTGCAGGGGATAGTCACCAAGAGACAAAACTGACTTGAGGGAACACCACTTTTTTCCTGTGTTGCTACTGTGCTGATGACAATCACCAAACAGCTGCTTAGAAGTCGTACAACAGCTATGCAACTCCACACCCATCATTAGTCCCTCATATATTTTGGTAGCACCCTCATTATTGCCTGTGCCTGGGGTGAACAATCTCTCTCACTCCTCCCATTCCATGCCAATACATTTTTTCTTCTCAGCTGTTGCTTTCTTTTCCTTTTCCTGTTTTTTTTTTTACACTTTTAAATTGTAAGCTCTTTGGAACACAGCTGTTCTTGTTTTTTTTTTTTTAATACATAGAACATTGATGTTACCCTTGCTGTTTTCATTGATCTTATTATGGTTTTGCACAGTAGCTAAAAAAGCAGTTTTCTGTAAAAAATTTATATATGCAAAGCATATCTTGCAGTTCAGACTATTAACCAATGAAAAAGGTCATGAGGCTGTTTGCCCTCGTTAGGAATCTTCCCCAGATTGGTTACTCCCTAGTAAATTTGGAATACAAGTCCCACCAGCCAAAGCACGAAAGAATGAACATGTTTGTCTGCAAAATTTGCTGACGAACATGTCCATAATAATTTTGGAATAATTTTAATAAAGGCAAAATAACAGGTTGTATTAGGAGTACGACAGCTCCTGCCTGACAAAGAACAGAAGGTCTCTGAATTCCTACTTTGCTTATTAAGATTTATTTTTTTCTCTCTGTTTTTCTATGGCACTTTCTGTTTTGTGGCACTGAAATGCACCAGCATAGAATCTAGCTCCAAGCACTCGAATACATCACATTCAAACCATTCTGTGAATCAATTACTACTGTGTTTGGTGTTATTTCCTCCTCATTTAGATCATCCGAATTGGACAGTTCATATTGCAGCTAATGTGCTGCCTGTCTTTTCAAGCTTATGGTGTCCTCCTCATTTATATTTCTATCACCACTGACAGTTTAGAAAAATAAATGGGATGATTTCTTCAGAATGTATTTAAAGAGGGAGAATAAATGGGGAAAAGCAGGCAAAAAATCAGGCTAAAGTTTGATCTGGGGAAAACAAGAACAATGAAATTCAATACCTATCACAAACACCTATATGTTGGTTATGCCTTTTCTCACCTGCACCTAACTTGGTGTAGACATGACCTGACACTTTTTTAAAAAAATTCCTGTCACTTCATCTTCAACTCATACCTGAGGCAATTTAAAGTTATTCCTGCCTGTTCTGGTTGAAATTATTCTCTCTCCTTCCCATCTGCCTTTAAGCAAGCATCAAGCTCATTGGGAAACTACCAGCTAGGCTAGAAGAAGAGGTCAGGGAGACAAACCAGCTTAGAATTGGGCACAAAAGGCATAAGCTTAACCTCCCTCAAAATCCATGAGGACTTATCTGGTTGTTCTCAAGGAAAATTCAAGCAGCCTGAGGAGATTCTTGTAGCTTTGGTGGAAAATAATAAAGTTGCATACCTGGCAGTTTATGAGTAGCTCCAGCTGCTTGAGCCTGACAAGCACTGAGGGTTCAATATTCAGTGCACCTTACTTCATTGATCATTTATGATCCAAGATGGCACCAATGATGCCTACCTGGGTGAAATGCTCTCTAATTAGAGCACTGCACACCAGAACAACTAGACACAAGAACAGTTTTTTCCCAAACACCATCACTCTGCTAAACAAATAATTTCCTCAACACTGTCCAACTATTTACAAAGTCTGCACTACTATTACTATTAACCTTCTCATCACTCCTTATTACCCATCCCCTCCNACTGTTTCCTAGTATGATTTGATTGCTTATTATACCCCATGACTATTACTTAGGATTCTTGACTCTTAATGAATGTATCTTTTATGTATATTGAGAGTATTTGCACCAAGACAAATTCCTTGTATGTCCAATCACACTTGGCCAATAAAGAATTATATTCTATACTATTTCATTATTGTTGTCATCATGTGATATTATAATCATCTCTCTAGATAGCCATGGAGATATATTCTGCCCTTCAGCCTTAGGCAGAACTTTCCAGGATTTATTCTGCTTTGGGCAGAAAAAAGAGGCCAGTTTATTGAAACATGGGTGCCTCTCTGATCTGGGAGATTTAAATCAACCCCATTAGCAGTGGCATGAGCACAGAGGCACATTTTTCTGACTCTTTTCATGTCTGTTAATTGTTCCCTTGAACATTTTGAACATTTTCTTAACTGTCATGCCTTGCACATAAAGTAACACTTAGAGGCAATCTCATACCTCTGGCAAGATACCAATCACAAGTGGGGTCAGCAAAAGTTGTGACTCCTTTTTCTGTTTCTATTAGTAGAAGACCTGAGAAACAGTGAACTCTGGCACAAAAAAGAAACCAGTCTTTGTTGCATTTTTGCTTCACTGTTTTCTCCAAAGTGCTTTTTTAAAAGGCAAATGGGCTGGTTTTCCCCCTGCCCCCCCCTAAGAAAGAAAAACAAAACATTTTGCTTCTCATCCAAGAAGCTTTGTCAGTTGTAATGGGTGGTGAGGGGATGGAATGCAGTTGACAGTTGAGACTGGATGGTGGGGGATAGAAGGATAGGTTCTAACAGGATGTGGGGGGAGAATGGGAGGATTGTATTTCTTTGAAATTAGCACTCTCCCTAAGAACTCTTGAGGCCACTTGGGGGTTTATCTTTGTCCTCAGAGTCACCTGATTTAATTTTTTTTGTATTTTTGATTCAGGTGACTTTGATCAGGTGACTATTTATTTCATATTGTATATTTTATTTATTATTTATTTTATAGTAAGCCATCCAGAGCCATGTATGTGAGATTGCTGCTATACTAATCAAACAAACAAGCAAACAAATTAAAAGTGTGCTTATGTTCAGTGAACAAAAATATTAGATAGAAACATAATCTATTGGGGATTTTCTTAGGAGTTCATGGACTACTTGTTACAGACATTTAACTATTTTTCTAACTGCACCAAAAAAACATTTCATTTTTTTTATTCTTCTGTGCATATGGTGATGTATATTTTTAGCTCTGACAATCACCACATTCAGAAGATGTACCCTTATTCTTTGCAAATCCTTCTTGTCTTTGCACAACTTGTCTGAAATTTGGCACAATTTCTTCCCACGAGTCAGGGCTACTGTCACTGTAAATGTTATAAACTTTCTCAAAATTGGCATGATGCAGACCCAGAAACTCCTACATTGAAATGCAAGAAATCTGGCAGACTTTGTCTGAGCATAGAAGTGTAGTTTGCTGGCAAATTTTAACAGAAAATAATAAAATGTGTTTTAATGAATCCTGTACTAAATTCAGACATGAAATCAGAACACACAATTTGAAATGCAGAAGATCAGCAACACTGGAGATGGGGGTAGGGGTGGGCATCACAGTGAGTAAAGGAGCATCACAGGATCACAAAACAAAGCCCAGTGCTTTTCTACCTATGTCATGACTTCACAGGTGTAGCCAAAAGAAGCAGGACTTTGTCATGTTGCTATGATGCTGCTTTTTTTTTCATTTTAAAGAAAGCAGAGAGATCCCATGGAAGCCAATGCAACAAATAGTTTCCAAATTAATGGATTTGGTCCCCGAACTAAAAAGATTTGAATGGGTTTTTATAAATGACTTTGGAAGAATATGCTACTCTCCAATAAATACCAGTGAAGGCTTTCCACAAGAGACAACTGCAGTGTTTGTTTTGTTATAGTAATCAAATATACTGAGAAATCAGTGTGGGCAAACAGTATTCCCCTGTGGAGCTTTGTTGTCTCAGTAGGAAATCTTGTTTAGCATTACATTTAGCCAAGCCTTAAGCCTTTTTTTTTTAAGTGTGAAACTAACAGGATGCCTCAGATTTAAATATGCAGAAGACATGTGGCAGCTGTGAAAAATTATGCTTACTGTTTTCCATGTAGATTTGTAACTACTGGTCTTGATTACTTTTCTTTATAAGCAAATGAGTCATTGAGAGCACAGGGATTGGAGTTGAAGAATTGTTGGCATGAGCAAAGTTAAGCTCCTGTCCAGAACAAATTGGCATCATTTATAAGCCTGCTATCCTATCTGTTCTGGGATGTCACAGCCTCCCCTTCTACTTACAAAGTGTTGCTTGCAATCTTACTATCTTAATGAATGGGACATGGTTGGGCAATCTCATGGTCTCTTTTTATTTTGGGAACCCTTTTAGACAGTGAGCTCATTAACTAGGGATGAATGATGCTTGTTAATTGGATGACTAGACAATATAGTTCAGAGAATTGAAGCAGCTTTGCAAGATAGGCACCATTATGTGATTTCACATAAAATTGAGGGTGGCTAAATAAACAAAACACCTTTTGAAAAATTGTGAACTTTTTATGAAATTTCCTGTGACAAAACAGAAATTTTGCAATCTTTGGATAGCTAAATAATTTCCTGAATGACTTCTAAAGACATGCAATAGCAGATATCATGACATATGTGAGTGCTATGCTATTGATCTTTGATATAGATCAACTTTTCCATTTCTTCCTATTATGGTTCATCACACAGTCAGCCAGATGTTTAAATTGAAATTAGCATTTTTGTCTACCTATTGAATCTTGTCTAAGGACCTAGGATGGGCAGTAGTTGTTGAATAGTGTAAAAGACATTACTGTTCCATGTAAAGCTGCCTTTTTGCAATTGACTGATGATGATTTTTGTCAATGCTGATGAAGTGGTGCTTCAGATGTTTTGCATTTGTACCCAAGGTACCTATTACTATTATTAGCTTTGCTTTCTTTTGCCATAGTTCTACTTTTATTTGCAGGTCTTTGTATTTTGTGAATTTCTCCAGTTCTTTCTCTTTTATTTTATTGTCTCCAGGTATTCCATGTCCACTATCCAGATATTTTTTGTTGTTCTTATCCACAGTTGTTAAGTCCAGTGTGTTGTGTGGGAGGTGCTTGTCTCTTTCAGATCTAAAGTGCCAGAACATTTTAGCTTCTTCATTTTCTATTACTTTGTCTACTTTGTGCAACCACTGTTCCTGCTTTCAGACAAGTAGTATTTCTTGCAGATATTCCAATGCACCATTCTAGTAACATTTTTCATGCCTTTGTTTGTTACTAATTTGTGTGACCCTGCAGCAGTTAACTAGAAAGTCTTCTGTTTCTTCAGCTTCTTTGTAGATAAGGCATATTCTTTCTCTTGCTGTCTTCTAAATTCTAGCTTATCTGCATTTATTTTTAAGATTTGGCCTTGTGTGGTCAGAATTAGCCCCCCATTTCTTTTTTTTTTTCATCTTTCCTGCTGTTATCCATTGCCAGGTCTTGTTATCTGCTTTTTTTTTCTTTTAATGTACAAGCAATGTAAAATTTTTCCTTGTCACAACTCTTTATTCGTATTCTTATTTAAAAGACTAAACAAAAAGCTTAACATAGTTAAAAACAAAATTTAAAATAGATAAAATAGATATAAATCATTCTTAAAAAGTAGAATGCAGGTAGATAGCCCTCATATATAAACTATCATAGGATTACTATATTTTTTTTTATACATGCTATTGTGAACAATAGTCCACAAGGCGTAACACTAAGTATCAAGATCATGCATACAATGCTGTGCACTATACATGACAACCTCATGGCCTAATCAAGGGTTCACAGCAGCTTTATAATTTAGCTATAATTATAATACAAGATATTTCATACCCATTTGGTAATCAAAATATCTACTCTATTGAATTTTAAAGGTACTTAGTGTTAGAAGAAATATCCCTCTGGTTCAGTTCCAAGCCAGGAGAAAGGCACTAAAGACAAAAATGGAAGCTGGAGACTGATTGGAAAGAGTCCATTTATTGATGAAGCAGAACTACCAAGCACATGTGATTCTAAGTAGCTGTCCACATGAAGTTGAGAATGAGGAGTTTTTATAACTTCTCTTAGGTTTTGAACTTGAGCTTCCTGTTCCTGTGCAAGAACATGAATTCTATTGGCTGTTGTCAGATTCCCATGGGGCCATATACAAATCCTAGGACTTTGTCTGCTTTAAGGTTGAAGTCTGACTGATGCAATGAAGGGACTTGTTGGATAATTCCTATTATGGCTGAGAGCTAACCCTACCTTTGTTCAGACCTTTCTGCAGGGAATTTTTGCCTATGAATAAAGTTATCTATCTCTTTATCTCTTAATTGCTGACATCTGCTGTGGGCTATTAAGGAAGAACATGTTTTTTTCCATTTCTCATCCAGGAAAATATAATATTCTGCCTTTTTAATATTTCTCAAAAAAAATCATTCTTCCAGGAGAAGGGTTGGTGCTAATTTTCTACATTAGTTAACACAATTGAAGAAAACAAAGAGAAAGCCAAACTATAGCTCACAAACAATGCCTTAAGAACAACAGTAAATTATATCTAGGTAATGTGTAGAATTATAATATAAATTCTAAAATCCCAATTTTGAATGTGGCACAAATACATGTATTCTGAAGCATTATAGGCTAAAATAATTTCAAAATAAATTCTACATATTTACCAATTAAATAAGTAATTCTATACATTGAAGCATATTCCCCCAAAATAATTAGCCATTCTTCCATAAAGAGGTCAAATAATTTTTCCAATACACTATACAAACCTTTTGTAACTGTTAATATATACAATTCCTATTCAGTACATATTGAAGAAATGAGGCTTAGTGAGATTTAATAAAGGCTTTCAAAGTTTTTCCACATTAAAAATAATTCCCACAATCCTTGATCAAGAGGGCTTATCATTATAGGAATAGAAAATTGGCTGCATTTAATATTTATTCCTTGGTGTTAGTCTCTCAAAGAACCCCACCAACTTTACAGTTCCATGAAGCACAGTTTTTTTAAAAAAACAAACCTTTGTGGAACTCATGCCTGAAGAATGGTATTACCCATCAGAAGCTTAATTAGCCAAGATTTTTTGCCCCTTGTCTCTTAAACAGTCCCACCTAAGGAACAAAACCAAAATATATATTAGGCCTTGGCAGGATCTCAATGGTATTCAAGGTTTCATGGAGGGTATGACTTCAGCAAGTATTTGGTGAAGTCCATAAACAAGATTTGAGCTCCAGCTGACTTTTGATATAATATAGTTAAAGCCATCACAATTGAAACTGTGAACTTGTTCATTTATGAGTTGTTGAGTATCCCACTGGAAAACATGTATGGTGGGCAAGAATCAGGAGGTACTAGCATATGATGTACAACTTCAGATTAGAGAACCAGATTAGAGTAGTGGTTAAGGTACTGGAACATTATGAGTTTACAATCCTGCCTTAAGGGCCTGTCACATAGG